>RJWM01000513.1:0-211961 GCA_004363535.1 Dasyprocta punctata | reverse complement strand
TGAGAATGCAAGCTCTCTGTGTCCAAGCCAGAGTCCACTGCACACACTATGGACGTGCACAGAGACTCATCCATCTGAATACCTGCTGTGTCTGCACACCCTGAGTGCTCAGTAAGCTTGCATTGTCATCTCAGAAAGGCATTTGCTCCCTCAGAAATGAAGGGTGATGAACTTCAACACCCAGTGGGACATGAAGAAATGTTAGGGAAAAGATGACATTTGCCTCTGCATGTCTTCCTCTCTCCAATTTTTTAACCCATTAAAGATAAATTGAAAACTGGACATGGAGACAGACTTCCATTACCTCAAAACACTGCAGGGAGACTGAGGCAGGAGGATTGCAAGTTCAAGGCCAGCCTGTGCTACATAGCAAGTTGAAGGCCAGCCTGAACTACATAGTGAGACCCTAACTCAGGAAATCAAATAAATACATAAATAAATGTACCTTGAGGCAAAACTACCCATTCTTCTCAAGATGTTCAACATTATTACAGTGCTCAAGATCCTTCTTTGCCTTCTGTGCAACAACTCTACCTCCTGGAAAAAGGCTGTGCCAGCAGCCCCAAGAGCAAATAAGTGGCTGGCAATCTCCCTAGTGCAGGGTGTAGGTAGTTGTTTGGAGGCTTTGAAAACATAGAAAAAGGTAGCTGGCAAAGTCATTTTGTTTCCTAGAGGCAGAGAAAAGTAGTTCAGAGAGTCTTTTTTCCCAAACACAGAGCAAGCCCTACATTTTGCTTGAGTACTTTAAAAGACATTGCACAATTTGACAAGAAAACAGCATTGCCATATGATCCGTTCTCCCTAATTTTGGAGGTCTTAGTTACTTTTCTGTCTTTGCTGAGACAAAATACCTGATGCCCAAAATTAGGAAAAGAAAGGTTTATTTCTTACAGTTTTCAGGGGTTTCAGTCCATACTTAGTTGGCTCCAAGGCATCATGGCCTGGCTGGGCAGCCATTCATGGCTGCTGCAAACAGTAAGGTGAACCAGCAAGAGAGAAGAAGAGAAGAAATGGCTTCTTCCTGCCCTTACACAGTAAGTCGACTCCACCCCTGGGTGGATGCAGCACTCACATCGCCAATCCCAGCTCTAGACAACAAATCAATCACAAATGCCAGACTCAACCCTGTCCATATCATGATTACATGAAATTTGGCAGGGCCACAGGACCATAACCATAGCATTGAATCTTTGTTAAGTGTGTGACCATGTATTCGGGACTATCTATAGTTTAATTTAATGGATGGCTTTTGGATACACCTTGGGAAAATTCAAGTAGGTCTCTGCTAGAGGATGGGCAGTTGGTCGGTACAGTCCACAGCCCTGGGTCAGAATCTCATCTCCATCACTTTATTTCCTATATGATGGAAAGCGACTCTCCAAACTTCTTCCAGCAATTATTTATTGCTGTGTAGTAAAGCAGCACCAAATGTAATAGGCTTAAAATAAGGACCATTGTATTTGATTATGAGTCTGTGCATTGACAATTTGGGTTCAACTCCCTGAGGCAGTTCCACTCACTCCTAGGACCAGTCATGAAGGTACAGCCATAAGTGACTCCCCTGGGCTCCACGATGTAAGAGGGACTCACGTGTCCATCTGGGGAGCCCCCATTCTCCTTCCCATGACCAGCAGACTAGCGTGCACTTGGCTGTGCAGTGCTCTGACTTACATCCAGAAGTAGAAGAGTACAAACCCATGCTCAAATATTTTTAAATCTGTGCTTTTGTCACACTTACTAAATACCTAATTGGCCAAAGCAAGTCTCATGGGCAAGCCCAGGTTCAAAGGATAGAGAAAAAAAAATCACACTTTTTGATGGAAGGCAAGGCAAAGTCACATTACAAAAAGGCAAATGCAGAAATGGGAAGAAGTATTGCTGGCTTCTTGCAAACCAAATCCCATCTTTCTCTGTAAAGAGGGGATAATAATATATGAGCTGTGACATTATCATAAACACTAAACTAATTGCGTCATCACTGTGGGCTAAATCATTAGGGCACAGAAATAGAAAATGTGTAGAAGATAGTGGAATAAGGTAACATTGAATCCCTCCCTTTATGCTCAACTGAGGCACTGTACTAATCTTAGGCAGTAACAGGACTTAATGACACACAAGGTACACGCTGAATGACATAACCTGAATGTTTTTAGGAAACTAGTACTGGTTGCAAGGAAGAACGTGGAAAGTGATAATGGGAAAAAATATTGGAGGAAGTAGGTAGAACAAAGGCCATGCCTCCTGATGTCATTCAGCGCAGGGTGAGGGAACAACTAGAGTGAGTGGTAACCCTCTGCGGGCCTGATATGCTAGTGACTGACACCAGCACAAACAGAAACCAAAATAAGAGATGCTTGCTCGGTGGGGGAATGGGACAGATATTCTCTGGCCATTCGATCAGATGTCCCCTGCTCTATGCCTTCTCTATTTCTTTGTCATTATCTACTTTTATTTTCTTCACAGCAATTATCACTATTCAATATTATATGCTTCATTTACTTGTTTTCTTTTTTGATCTGCTTTCAGAACTTGATTTCAAGTACAAGGAGCTGAACAAGCACTTTCAGGTCACTGTGCGACACCTCCCCTGGTTTGGCTCCTGAGGCTTAGAGACCCCATCCCTCCCCACACCTGGTGAGCGTCTGTCCTCACTGTCCTCCAGGGCCGGGCACAGCCCCCTAGCAGATGAGACGACACTGCAGAAAGGAAAAGGACTTCTTTATCTGATCACTGCACTTCTTTTGAGGCATGCGAAGCTTGAACTTCTGGTTCCTATGGAACTTGTACACAAGTAAAATCAGATTTTCCCCATACAGGTTACCCCTCACCCAAATTGTCACTAAAGTAACTTTTGAATAGCGTGAAATACATTAGCTTTATCCTTGTTTTCTTTTGGGGTTCAGGTTTATCATTGTAAATAGTTGGGACTTTTCAGAGACCATATTATACCCCCAAGCACATTTGCTTGCCTTTCTAGTTTTCTGTCAAATTCAAATTTAATAGGCACATTTCGCGTCTTCAGTGAAGTAGTTGCTAGAATGTTAGCCCGGGAAACCCTAGTATAGAGACCTATCACTGTTGGACCGCGGGAAGTCTCAGCTGGGGAGAGCTGGCCACGCACCTTCCCAGCTCCCTTCTCCAGTTTAACATCACTACTCTTTCTGAGCGTGTCCTTGTTCCTCTATGGGTCTCAGATATTCCTGAAACTAACATCAAATACTTAATATCATTCTTTTTTCTTTTGATTTCACCAATACTATTTTTAAAAATGAAAACAGAGACTGAGTAGTCAGTGATAGATCACATGTTTAACTCACACAAGGGCCCAAGCCCAGTTCTCAGCACTGGGGGGAAGGTTAGTTTGGCATGGTTTGTTTGTATCTCTCGGTTGCCTTGTCTGCAACTTTGTGTCTTTTCCCAGGGGAAAACTTCCTTAATTCAACCAACTTCCCTTCTACTAGGATTTCCAATGATCTCTTGACCTCCTTTCCTCTTCTCTGTAATATTGGTCCTCCCAACTAGATCATAGTACACGTGGACTGGGTGAGCCCACACTCTTTATGCCTGCTGGGTAAGTGATCTACCATCAAACTTTACCTTCAACCCTTGATTTTCCATCTTCAATTTAGTCTGTGCCTAATTATCCCTGTAGTAAGCCAAATAATTCCCCAAAGGTATCCACACCAATCTGTGGAAACTGTAAATATGTTACTTTACACAGCAAGAGAGATTCGATAAGTAGGTGTATGTAAAATTAAAGACGTTGAGATGGAGAGATCACCCTGGATTATCTGAGCTGACCTAATGTAAGGACAGGTTCTTAAAAGTAGAAGAGAAAGAAAGACATAAGCTGTAATAACAGAAAACAAAACCAGAGATACAGTAGTGGGACTGTCCAAGTGGACCCAATCTGATTTTTAAAAACAAAGAAACCTTCCCAACTGTGATCAGAAGCAGACAAGAGAATGGAAGAAGACTCAGAGAGATTAAATGCAAAAGCTTCCTGTCTTGGCACCAGAAAGCAGGGAAAGGGGCCATGAGCTAAAAATTACTGGTGGTCTCTAGAAGCTGGGATTAGCAAGAAAACAGATTCTCCCTGGAGCCTCTGGAAAGGAGCGTAGTGTTGCCAGCACTTGGAGTTTGGCCCAGCGAGACGCAAGTTAGACTTCTGGCAATGGAAGATAATGAATTTGTGTGGATTTAAGCTGCTAATGTTGTGGTGATTTGTTACAGCACCAATAGTAGCATCTCTAGATGTGGCACCAATACCTGCTAACTTGGCTAGGACAAAACTTTGATCTTTTTTTGGTGGGGGCGGGGGGTCTGGGTATTGAACTCAGGACCTTGCCCTTGCCAGGCAGGTGCTAGCGCCACTGAGCTACATCCCTGGTCCTTGATCAACCCATCTAATTTACCAACAGTTTCCAATGGTTCTATCTCTTGGATAGATCTTTAATCTGTTCATTTGTCTCCATATATGTCCACCACCCGAGACCCAGACATTGTCATGTTGAATCCGTACCAGTACAGCAGCCTGGTAAATGGTCAATTTATTTCATTAATTGATTTTTTTTCCTTTTTATGGTATTGGAGATGGAAGCCAGGGTCTTCACACTGAACTTAATCCCCAGCTTTTTTTATTTTTTTATTGAAACAGCCCTCTGAGTGGACAGGATTGCAAGTATATGCCACCGTGCTAGGCCACCTGATTCTTCATAGGAACAACGCTCTTTTCAAAAGTTCACATTGCTTCTCTTCCTAAATCTCTTCCATATCTTCACGTTACAGAGTACAACCCAAGCTTCTGAACATGGCCTACAAGGTCATATGCCACCTGGATCCTCATTACCTCTCTGATTTCTCCTTCTACATTTATCTCCACTTATTTTGTCTACCATATTGGACACTTTTCTTTTCCTATGACAAACTCATGCCTTTATTTCTTCCAATGTACAGCTTCTGTGATATTTAAGTTCACATATGAACTTAAGTTTATTAGGAAGGCCTTCATCAGCCTCTCCAGCTGAGGCACACCATAATACCAATTAGTTTAGTTCAGTCATTTAAAAAAATTTTTTTTGGCATTTTGTTTCATTGTTTTATTCCTCCAGCTAGAATGCAGACTCCAGAAGACTCATTTAGCTCATTCAGCTTTACATGGCCACTGCCTACTGTGGTGCGTGACATATGGGTGGCGATCAACAGGTGCTCCTGGAAGTCACAAATGAAGAAATCATTGAGTGAGGGATGCAACCACCTTTTTTTTCTTTGGAGTGACATGTACACAACACAAAATTAATGATTTTTAAAGTGAAGAAGTCAGTGGCATTTAACACATTCACAATGTGGTTCAACCACCATTCAAGTTTCAAAACATTTTTTCATTGTTACAAAATGAAGACCCATTCCCATTAAGCAACTGTATCCCCTTTTTTCCTCCCTACCCAGTCCCTGGTAAGTGTCAATATGCTTTCTCTGTCAGTGAATTTACTTATTCTGGGTAGTTCATATACATTCAGTGATACAGCATGACGTTTGATGCCCTTCACTTAGCATAATGTTCTTGAGGTTTCTCTACATTTTATCTCATAGCAGTATCTTGTTCCTTATGACAGCTAAGTAAAATTTCCTTCCATGCATATTCTGTAACTGGTTTAAGCACTCATCTGTCGATGGATGGTGGATGTTTGGGTTGCTTCTACCTCTTTGCTTTTTTGAATTGTGCTTCTCTGAATACTGTGCACATTTCCTTATAGCAGGTTACTAAGTCCATTTTGGAATTTGGGGCATAGGCAGTGGTTTCTAGAGTACAAGCTCATTCCATTCTTACCTGTTTCTGGTTTTCTAGAGTGTCTCTTTTGTCCTAAGATTCCCTGGTCATTGAGAGCAACTTTATGATCATATCTGCTTAACCATCGTAGAATTCTTAACTGAGTTATTTACTCTATGGATTCTTGCAGCAGTTCCCAAATTTAGTAGGGCTATAGACAAGATGGGATAGGCAGAGAAGGGTGGAGAGGCATTTAAAATTATGATTTTTAAAAAATATCCACATTAAAAGATAATAAATTTACTTATGCAGTGATGAACTCAGTTTTGCTCGGAAATGTTAGTAGCTGCCAGTGCTGTCTGAATTAAGCACTTGGGGTCCCTGGGTAGTATGTTCAATGCCATCTCCAGTGTTAGAAAGTTTTAATCTGCAATTAGATATATATTAAGCCATTAAAATATCATTGCATTTTAATGATTTGAATCTATGAAAATATGTAAATTAGTAATGGCTTATTAAACTTTACAGTTTTGGGTTATTGTAAAAAAAGAGCTGCACATATAAAATGTTAGGGGGGAAAGTCTTTTGTGTATTTTACGTCCTTCTTCAGTGAGGGCGACAAGAATGGAAGTGTTCATGCAATTAATAATTCAAAAAATAAGTGTATTAGCTATTATGAATAGAAACTATTTCCATGAAAGCTGAGTGCAAACAATTGTTTAGGTCTAAGTACTTTATCTACATCCCTAGCACTCTATTTTGTGCTTTGAACATCTCTCCTCTATTTAGAACATAAATTTAGAAAAGGTTTCCTCCCTGAAACCCTCTGAAAGCCTGTAGTTATGGTGGTTACTTAAGTATTATTTCCATAGCTACGCTGGCTGCTAGCCACAGCTGAAATGCATATCAACAAGCTTGGTGTGAAAATGGGGAGGGAGGGGAAAAAAGAGAGGAGACGGAGGACACTAATTTTCCTTCTTCAGAGTAGGAGGTATAATGTCTTTATAAAGTAATAATTAAAAGAAAAACAATTACTAGAACCTTATCTGGACCATGCAGCTGTGCTCCCCCCTTTTGCCTTAGCAGTGTTTCTAAGGTTATGACAAACCAGGAAAATTGCATCTTTAGAGGAGTTTTATTCTTTTTCCTATGATTTGATTGAAACAGACAGCTACATTTTGTGTATATATAATTAGGCAGTAAAATAGGCTTTGAAGGCAGGTTTCCATTTAGTATGTGAGTCACACGCACAACAGCCTTTCACTCAACAGCCCAAGACTGATCTTTTTAATGCCTCGACTCACTCAACATGGGTTCTGAATGCTGCATCTTGCGCTGGGGGAAAAAAGGAAAAGAAAAAAAAATCAGCTTTTAGCCCGTATTTCTTTCTTTCTTTTTTTCATCTTCTTTCTAAAGGAAAAACAATCCGAAAAGCCAGTCTAGGAAGCCTTTGGTGATTTAACCTTACGACAAACTGATTTTTATCGTCTTTTTTCCAGCTTGTCGTCCGGGGCACCGGCGAGCACTGCACCAGGTCCTGGCGTATCTAATCCCTCTCATAAAAGGCCATTGTGGCAGTAAAACTGAGACCAATGGCGTTTTCATTCTCCACCTCTCAGCTCTCCAAAGTAATGGCACCGAGGCTCCTCATCGTGTTTTTCCTTTCAGATGCATACTTTCTCCCTTTAACAAGGTTTTACAAAAAAGAGAGGGAGGCTTGCGGGGAAGAAACACAATTCCATGTCCCCAGTGCTGTGCCCATATGTGGCACTAAGTGGTTTTTTTTTCCTGCACTTAAATTAGGGAGAGCTTTAACATGGTGCTGTTATGCAAGATGCAGCCTGTTTTTGTGAAAGATTTTCCTCTGAGATTTTGCGAGCACAATGAAAACAGCGCTGGGTGTATTTTTTTTTTTTTCCCTTGTAATAGGAATCAGGCCTATCGCCGGTACATTATCATACCTTACCTGATTAAAAAGTGGTCCCTTATTAATCTCCATGCTTTCATCTTGCTGTATGCCATTTACTATCTCCTATCCCATTCTGGCAAACCCAAAGATGGAGAGAAATACTATCAAGCTATTTGGTTGATTTATGCAAGCAATAGTTCACGTTGGTTGGATGTCTTTCATCTAAAGACCTCAAAGAGCTTAAGGAACATTATCACACTGACAGGGCACAGCTCCAACATAAAGGGCACAGAAGGGCCATAGTCATGTAAATCTAAATTTCTAGAGTGATTAGTACCCTGGTAACCAGAGAGAGAGACGAAGTAGGTTCTCGTTTTTCTGATGTGAAATTCGATGTCGATGCAAGAATTTCAATTTCCTATTTAGGCCTATCATTGGGTAAACTACTCGGTATTCAATTTACTTCCTGGGATGTCCCCCCAGGGAGCCTACTCCCCAAGATGAAGCACTTTACATGACAGGCAGGTGTATATATTTCTTCAATTGGCCTAATCTAATAAAGCTGGACATGATTTATATGTGCAAAATGTTGCCATGTTAAATAATTCAGAATGAAACTGCCTTTCCTAGTTGTGCTACAAATAGATGTCAATCTGCATTTGATGGCGCCTGTATCCCACAGGGATTTGGGATCAACAGAAAGAAAATGCATTCTGCGTTCTGGGTCTAAGGGAGAAGGCAGGGGACCACTCTTTTCACTGAGGCCTATGGATTTGTACCCAAACTAAATGAGATTTTCAAAGTGGTCCATCCTTGCTGGTGAGGTTTTATTAGAGGAGCAGCTTCCACAGAAAGACATGTTACCCAATGAGATTTCTTTGTAGGTGTAATACAAACATTTCTTGTAAGGAGGTATGTGGAACAATCAGCTCCCCGCCCCCAACATTTCTCTCCTTTTGCTGACTTTCTCATTCCTCTTCACCACCCTCACAATCTTTTCTCTCTCCACCATCTGTTTTCCTCCTAAATCATGGATCTTTAAAGATGGTGTTTTTTTTTTTTCCACAAAAGCAGTATCTGCAGCCAAATTTTATTTCTTATGGTTTATCTGAAATAAAGTTGCAAAGTTTTCATTCATCATTTCCATATTAACTGTGCAGACAGAATGAGAGCTGTGGGTTTTACACATCCATAGCCTGATGTGTCTGAACTCCAGAGCTGGCTTGAGTTCCCATGGTAGAGTGTAAGGAAGTATTTCCCTAACAGAGCCCCTCAGTTTATGGAAGTGAAATGGAAATATTCTAAAAATGATCCAGCCAATGTTGGGAGTTTCTTGATAACAATTTTAAGAGGCCAGTTTGCAATTTTCACTTGTTAACACAATTTTATGAATAGGTGTGATAAAATAAGGGAAATTCACGCCTAGTGCCATCATTGGTGGACTAACTGGTCCATGACAGTCAGTTATTTCATCAATTTTTTAACAGAAGATTGGGATCCCAGCATTGAGTTACCCTGAAAGCTGATGCAGCAAGGCCAAGGCTGGAGTGGAAAATGCCTCCTGAACTCTACCTCTGCGGCTCCCTCACAGGTGAAAAACCAAGGCATGGTTATTCTGGGACTGACCTTATTTCAAATGGGCAATGCATATTTAATAGTTCCATTAGGAAACCTTGTTTTTGAGGTTTATTTTAAATCCAACTGAAAAGGATAGTCTACAATTAGGAAAAGGAGATCCTCATGAACTTTTTTTTTTAACAAAGGGCGGGGACTGTTAAAGGGTGGTAGCCCTAGGATTGATCCTCTGTACCACTTAAAAAAAAAAAAAGTATGAATTAGTATCACATTCTAAACAGATATATCAACATTTGATAGATTTCTGTTTCTCTATTACTACCATACAAAAGTGGTTTTGCTTTCTCTTTTTTTTTTTTTTTTTTTGGTACCAAATATCAAACTCATGACCTTGAGCTTGCCAGGCAGGTGCTGTGCCACTGAGCTATATCCCAAGCTACTACTATACAAATGTCCTGATTATTTTGATTGTTGTTTGGTGTAAACAGTGTAATAGAACAAACAGTATAATAGTATTTTGATTGTTGCTTGGTCCACTGGAATTAATTGCAAGCTAAGGTCTGTACTGCTAATTTATTGCATCTACACTACAATGAAAAACAAGATGCATGTGAATGATGCAGAAGTAGTGTAAGGTGGTAAGTATAGCTAAGCTATAATTTGGTAACAAAGTTTAGAGAGACAGAGGGTCCCGGGGATTAGTTATATTAGAATTCTTTGATAACTTGTCCAATCCCTACATTGCACCTGCACCAACAGGTCTGCGGATCTAGGACTGGCATTGTGAAATCTATCACCTTTCTTCTTACTTTCTCTCTACTTCAGAGGTTCTAGATCACAGTGGTGGAATTTGGACTTCTGCAGGTTAAAGTCCATCTCCCATAATGCCTCCGTCTCCTCCTTCTCCAAAATGGGATAATTCCTTATTCTTTTTTTTTTTTATTTTAAGATGACATTAATGTGAAACACTTAACACCTTGCCTAACACATAGCACTCAATAAAAACTAGTTATTAGTCAAAGCGTTATTCCCTTGTTGTTTCCCAGTGTACTTGGGTTAGCTAGTATTAACTTTGGAAATTTGCTCCTGTGTTTACACTGTTTCCAGTCTCAGGTCTCCCTTCAGATGGCCTAATGACTTTTTGAAAGAATTTCTTTTATCCAGTTCTGGTCATTTACTGGAATGAATCATTCAATTAACTTGTCTTTACTCACCACGGCCCATGAACCTCATTTTATCTCCTAACCAATACTGTTTATCTTATCTGTCTGTGGAAGCCTAGATTCTAAATCTAGCTACTCAGCACTCAGGATGCTGAGGCAGAAGGATCTCCAAGAGTGCAAAGTCAGCCTGGTCTCCAAAGTGAGTTGAAGACTAGCCTTAACTGCATAGTAAGACCCTGTTTCAAAAAGACAAAAATAAAATAAAATGAAATAAATAAATAAATCTAGCTATCACCCTAACTTAATCTCTCCTCTAGGATCTGAAATTCGTTCCAAAAGTAATTTTAATTAGTTAGAATATTAGAATAACATTGTCACTATTTTAGATATGTGCCCTCATAATAAACACATATGAGTTTCCATGTTTTTATGTACAAAATTAAAGGAGTTGGCTCAGAATATTCTCCAAGTAGAGGGTCAGGGTACAGCTCAGGGTTAGAGTACTTGCCTAGCATGCCCAAGGCTGTAGGTTTTATCTTTTGTACCCCAAAAAAGGAGAAGATAATAATCTCAAATTACTCCCAACTAGATATGTGCGATTCCAATGATACAAAAACTTTTTTGACCTCTGTAAATCTCTCTAGGTTAAATTTTCAAAAACTTTCTATTGTAGCAAAGTATCCTACCTCACTACTATTTTACTAAATATTAGACTAACTAATCTGGATTTTGCATGCACTAATGCATATTTTTCTCAACATCTCTTACAGCTGTCTGTTTCTAACGTGTTGCTAGGCTCACATGTACATGACTGTGGGACCCCTAGCAGTTCATACTAGAAATATAACGTTAGCTTACACTATTAGCAGATTTCATCATGCTTGTTTGTATAATATACAACAGTCAAATGGAGCAGTATTTAACTTTATGTTTATTTGGTCATTTCACAAGGCAACATCCAAAATAATGACATTGCATTTGTGGATGGCTTTGTTGGGGTTCAGAAAAAAATACCCTAAAATGAAGAAGTACCTTCAAAAGTAATGTTTGTCTCTGATCTCCTCCTGGCCCCCATTTTCTTGCCCCTCATTTTCCCCTGAAGCACATCAGAGAAACCAGAGCCTTTTCTCCCCAAAGCCAGCCATAAAACTAAAAAATACACTCTAGCTTTCCTCCACCTTATGGAATAGGCGCTCTCCATAAAGACATTCTCTGACCCCCTGTGTTTGATAGAAGGCAATAAGACCTACCTAGAAAGAGAGAATTTTACATCAGAGAAGCTGAAAAGAATCTGAACAAACAGGCCTTGTTGGTTGCCAACAAATTTATTACTACCAAGCTGTCCTTGCTTCATCAAACCTCAGCATAAAGTTGTGTTCATCCTGAAGGCTCCCGTGCCACATAAAACCATTATGAAATAAACTTGTTACACTTTTCTTTTGCTAGCTTGTATTTTGCTATAGAAGTGTCACTGGTGATTCTTATGATAGGGGAGATAGGTGTCAACCCTCTCCATCTCTGCAGCTTTGCATCTTAAAAGTATACTCACACACATTCACTCCGATGACCCTTACAATAAACTAAGGAGGTAAGTAGGGCAAGCCTTATTGTCCCAATTTATACAAGAAAAACTAGAGCACAGAAGACCGCTGACGTGGCTTGCCCTAGGCAGCATGGGTGATTAGTGACAAGTAGGACAGGAACCCAGGATTCTAGCACTGAATCCAGGGTGACTTCCACAGTGCCTGTCCCTGTTCTCAGCATCCCACTGAAGGCCCAGCACCAGATGCCTCAATTCTGCAGGAGTTATCTCCATACTGGTCAAATAATTCCTTATATAAAGATAGAAAAGTGCACGCACACACACATGCTTATATGCATATGAAAATTTGATATAGGCAAGTATTTGCAGTTTGTAATTGTAGAGGTAACATGTTGCTAGAGATAAAAATTTTGACAATGTTTGATTTTAGTGCCATATTGACATCTAAAATGCATCTTGGGATGGAATCATCTAACAATCAGTTAAAAATCATAACAAACTCCAGGATTCTAGGGAAGAATATGTAGCATTGAGACTTCTAAGAAGAGTGAAAGGTGGTTAACATTTGAGCTGTGAGGGCTTTCTATTTACAACTCCAAATGAAGCGTAAATCAGACGTTTACTCTCGCTGATTTCCACTCACCTTCCCAGTTTTATTACTGTTACCTCACTGACGCTGGCATTCTCTTCCAACCTCGAAGGGCCTACAAGTTTTAAACTTTTGTACCTTCTTCAATCTTTTATCACACATCTCTTTTATTCTAAGGAATTCACATTATCATAGGTGTCTTTCCATTCCTTTTGACCTGCAAATTTTATGAAACTAGAGTTCATTTATATATTGCTTGCACAGACCACTGCATGGCTAGCCACAGAGTAAGCCAGTTGAAAGAAACAAAAATGGGTTAAATGTGCTAACTGTTCAGTTGAGGACTTGAAAGATAAGGTACATAGAAGAAGGAACTTGTTATGCAGTGAATGTCCAAGGCCTCTGCCAAATTCATACTGAAGCTCCCAGAGCTCCTGGATTTAGAGATGAGGCCTTAAAGGAAGTATGCCAGGGCTGAATGAGACCATGAGGGTGGGGCCCTGATCCAATAAGAACAGTGCCCTGGTGAAGAGATTTCAAAGATTTTCCTCTCTTCAAACACCACCCCTTGCCACATGAAGACAAGGAAAGAAGGTGGCCATCTGGAACCAGGCAAAGAGCAGCCACTAGAGCCCAACCTTGCTGGGTCTTGATCTGGAATTTTAAGCCCTCAGATCTGTGAAGAAATAAACTTCTGTGGCCTAAGTCACCCAATCTGTCTTATGTTTTCATGCTAGCCCAAACTAATTAATAAGATACTAAAAGAAAAAATGCTTGATTACTTACAGAAAACTAGATCATGTAATATACCATGTGAGGACATAGTAAGTAGCCAGGTGTGGTGATATGCCCTTGAAATCCTAGCTATGTTGAAGGCTGAGGCAGAAAGATTGCAAGTTTGAGGCTAGCCTTGTCTCAAAAAATAAAAAGGGCTGGGGATATAACACAGTGGTTGAGTACCCTGAGATTGATCCCCAGTACTGTAAAAGTAAATAACATAAGAGAAATACAAATTATTTGGGTTACTATTTCTCAGTATAGAAAATATGACGTGTTTAGGTTTACTTTCTTAATCTTGAAAAGACTACATGATTTGGAGTGCAGAACCTAGTGAAAGACACGGTGAATTTGATGTGTTGACACAGGACTTTGCTTCTAGGGAGAAATAAAGGAAGGTTTGGGTTCCAATAGAAGCTTGGTGCCTCCTGAGATGACAGCAGCAGTTACTGTCTGCAAATGTTAGCGCTGTGTTAATGCTGTGTCACTGGCATGACTTCATTTGATCCTCCAGCAATCTTGCTATCTAGCACCTGGCACATTATAGGAACTCAATAAATGTTGCAAATGAGCACCCTGAGATGTCATATTGTTTGCACAGGACCATGCAGCTAACCAAAAGAAATAGAAATAGAATTCGAACAAAATCTCCATAATCTAAAAATGAAGATAATACCTTTTTAAATCAGTGTGTAGGTTAAACAAAATATAACAGCTAAATGTTTAGTATAATCCCTGGCACAGAGAGTGCTTAAATAAATGTTAGAACAAAACGTCTCACAGAGGCAAATTGATATGGAATGAAGGAAGAACAATATGGAAAGCAGCTGCACAACTATTTCTAGATTTCCTACAGTTGACAGCAATGTGTTTACCACTGAGACCTTCAAATGACCCATGTGGAGCAAATATTTGATGTGATGTTTGCTTTCATGCTCAGCACGGCCACTGTTAGTTTTTTCTGACTAATAATTTGAATCCTAACTATAATAGAGACAACTAAATGACTTGTGCTAGAATAGTCTCCATTTTCCATATTTAATGGTGATGTCTTATGATATAACAATTGATAGTCCTAGTCTTATGTCTTAATAACTTTACATCTTTTAGTTGGGGGTAAGTTGGTTGGGATTAAACCCAGGGCTTTGTGCATGCTAGGCAAGCACTCTGCCACTAAGTTGCTTTCTCAGCTCTTTTTAAATGTATTTTTTATTTTATTTTTCAGAAAGCATCTCAGTAAGTTGCCCAGGCTCGCCCTGACCTTTCAAACCTGCCTCAGTCTCCTGAGCAAGCTGTGATTACAGGTGTGGGCCATCACACCCAGCTTCATAAAAACTCTCAAGTGATTGAATCAAACCATATGCTTTTGACCTAGGATAAAAGCCTAGGTAGGCATCATTGAGATGGGCATGTTGCACGGTAATCACTGGAGGTAGGACAAGGTAAATGTGAATGCTAAGGGAGCTCCCACAGCCAGAAGATGGGCCAGGGAAGTAAAAAGAGAAGCACCTTGGAAAAGAGTCAAAATTCAGGAAGCAGAATAAAACCTGGAGGGAAGAAACATGTGTTTAAACTAAGAAAGGTTAATATTGTAAAAAATTTGAGAAAATATTGTACATGTGAAACATAGCATATGAACAAGAAACAAGAGTTTTTAGAAATAAAAATTATAATTTTTGAAATAAGAGTCCTCAACAGATAGGAAAAATGACATATTGGATATACTTTTGATCCAATCAATGAGCAGGAATATTGAACCAGGTGAGCTGCTTGTCTTAGCTATTTTTCTCTCATTGCTGAGACAAAATACCTGATACCCAAAATTAGGGAAGGAAAAGTTTATTTCTTACAGTTTTCAGGGGTTTCAGCCCATATGCAGTCAGCTCCAAGGCAGCATGGCATGGTAGGGCAGCCATTCATGGCAGCCACAAACAGCAAGGTGAACTGGCAAGAGAGGGTGAGCAAAGACACGCCTCCCTCTTGTCCTTACACTGCATGTCAGCTCCACCCCTGGGCAGGTGCAGCACTCACACCATCAACAAACCAATCATGAGTGCTAGACTCAGCTGCATTCATGATTACATGAGACTTGGCAGGGCCACTGGAACATAAACCATAACAATGCTGAGAAAAAAAAGAAAGAAAAAAGAAAAAGGACAAAGATGTGTTATGCACATGGCCCAACTCCCCACAAGGAATGTAATCATTGTGTGCTATAAACATGTATAAATAAAAATAACATTAAACAAATAAAATAAAAGGACTGTAATGTGCTTGACTATGCTGTCCCTGGTGCTATTATGGTTGAGATATAAAATGTCTCCCCAGAGTTTCAGAGGTGCTTTCAGAAGGTGACTGGGTCATGCAGGCTCTAGCTTTAACAGAGCATTAACCTGCTGATGAGGTTATAAAGTCACAGTTCTTCTTCTTCTTCTTCTTTTTTTTTTTTTTTTTGATACTGGGAATGAAACTCACAGCCTCACACTTGCCAGGAAGGCACTGTGCCATTGAGCTACATCCCCAGGCCCTGATGAGATTATAATGTCATGCTGTTATTGGAAAGTGATAGAAATGGGAGATGGGCCACTAGACTGGAAGGCATTAAGTGGTGTGACTATAGGAACTACATCTTGTCCTGCCCCTTTTTTCTTCTTTCAAACCCTTCTACGTTGTGTTTCTCCCTCTCAAAGGCCTAAAACAATGGAATCCGCTGACCACAGACTGAAACCTCTGAAACCATAAGCTGAAGTCTTCTTCCTCTGTGTTCCTCTCCTCAGGTACTGGGTTGCAGCAACAACACAAGCCCTAATACCTATTAACCTCAGAATATTATTGTATGTGGAGATAGGGTCATTGAAGAGGTAATTAAAGTTACATGAGGTCATTCTAGTGGGTGACTGATTTCCTTACAACAAAAGGAAATTTGGACACACAAAAAGAAACACCAGGTGCACATACCTCTTTAGGAAAGGCTATGTGAAGACAAGAAAGAAGGTAAAAGGCCAAGTCAGAGGCCTCAGGGGAGCCCAAAACCTATGAACACCCTAATTGGGACTTCTACATCTGCAGAAAGAAAATAAATTTCTATTGTTTGGGCCATTCAGTCTAATAGTCTCTTCTTTCAGTTCTAGCAAAATAATACAAACAAAAGATGGAATGTAGAAGAAAATAGTTAAGGAACATAGAAGATGTACACAAAAGTTTTAATGTTATTCGGAAAGACTTCTGAAAGTAAAAGAGAGATAACAAAAGAAGTGTTTCTCAGAGCAAAAGACAAATGATGGTCCACTAAGATTTCCAGGTGTGCTAAGCAGAATTCATTTAAAAAAAGAGCCACATCAGGGTAGGGACATAGCTCAGTGCTGGAGCACTTTTCTACACACCCCTGACCCTGGGTTTGGCGTGTGGTACTGGGAAAAACAATTGTGGAATTTAACAAACAAACCAGAAAAAAGTGATGTGAGGTTTTCTTTCAGCACAGTAATCTATTTTTGACCCATTATATATGGTTTTCAAAATTTCCACATCAGTTCTAATCTGCTCTTTGCTCTGCTGTAACTTACCCTTGTGATTTCTTTCCTCTCAAAATGAATATAGATTTTCTTTCTATATTGTACTATAGCTTTCAAGATAGTAGTCACATTTATTTGTCATTGTGTAGTAAACCATCTTTTGATAAAGAAAGAGATATACAGCAGATTTTTTAGGTCAAATTTTTTAAAGCCCATATTTCTTAGTCATAGTATATTTTAATATCAGTTGGAGTATAATCAGAAGAGAGAAAACAAATAGCTATTTGAACAGGCAAATTTAATGTGAAGACTTAACCAGAAAAGGGGATCATGGAATCCAGAGAACTGCTAGTAAGACATACAGAGAACTTCAAAACACATGGAAATGTATAGTACATTTCAAAAAGCTAAAAAAAGATTTTGAAAGTTTTGACTGTAAGGAAACAATCAATGATTGAGGAGCTAAATATGTTTGACCTGATTTAAACATTATGCAATGTATACATGTGTAGAACATTGCATCGTACCCCATTAATATGTACAACTTTTGTGTTTTTACATCAGTTACAAAATAAAGAACATAGAAATAGCAAATAAATACAAAGCATCAGAACTAACAAATATGATACAGTCACTATAATACAGTCAAGTGCTGAGATTAAGCACCCACAGCATAGTTCTCTGCCCACAATCTCAGAGCTAAGAGCAAAGCGTTTTAGAGAGGCCATGGCCTGGCTCCTGGGTAGCAAAGGAGTCACTGAGGGAAATTTGCAAGACCTTACTGGAGTCCAGCCCCGAGAGTATTCGGCACAGTTAGACCTGGGGAGGTATTTCCGAAGGGACACCGAGCTACAGAGGTAGCTAAGAGACTGCCAGCAGAGCTGCAGACTGAGGAGCCCCACGGGTCTCAGACGCTGCACCTCAGGGCTGGGGCTTCTCGGGAGCCAGGACCTGCCACCGAAGGAGTGACCATGCTGCAGGAATCTGCCTGCTGAATTTGCTGAGACTGAGGGCAAAATCCTCTCCTCCTACAGTGCCTCTCTGCTACTCTCTACTGATAATATATGACATGGTGCCAGCTTGTAAGAAACACTTGTTTGTTTTTTAGTTAGTCCTGAGGATTGAACCCAGTAGTGCTCAAGCACTGAGCTACATCCTTCCCCACCCTACCACGGCCATGTTTTTGAGTCAGGGCCTCACTGTGTAGCCCAGGCTCACCTCAAACTCTCAGTGATCCTCCAGCCTCAGCCTCCCAAGTGGTGAGATTACAGGTTTATGCTACTGTGCCCAACTTAACCCGTTTTAAAAAAAAAATTATTTATTTATTAATTTTATTTATTTATTTATTTTTTTGGTACTGGGGATTGAACTCACAACCTCATGCCTGCCAGGCAGGCGCTTAGGCCACTGAGCTAAATCCCCGGCCCTGTTTTTTAAGACAGGGTCTCACTATGCAGTTCAGGCTGATCTTGAATTCACTTTGTAGCCCAGGCGGGTCTCAAACTCCCAACGATCCTCCTGCCTCAGCCTCCTGAGTGCTGGGATTAAAGACTTGCACCACCACCCCTGCTTATTTTTTTTTTAATTTTAAAGATAGTGAAATCCAACAAAACAAAACAGAACAAAGCCAATCAAACCAGTGCAGCAAAATTGATATGGAACTTCAAAGCAGGATACTAGGAGAACAACAGTAGCTACCATAGTACATCTTGTTATCTTCAGAATAGTTGTTCATTCCATCAGCTATAGCAAAATCAAACCAAAAACAAAACAGAATGAAACCAATCAAAACAGACTACTGAATAAAGCAAAACAATTAATCAGAACAAAGCAAAACAGAGAGAACAATATTGGAATTCAAAGACAAGATAGAAGGAAATCCTCCATATTTGCTACATTGCATACTGTCATCCTCCCAAGAGATGCTCAGACCACTGGTCCCAGGCCTGAAAAATCAACCAAACAATACAAGCATTCAGTTGCATTATGTACCTTAGTTGCTATCAGCTCAGCCTGTCCTCTGAACCAGCCAGCTACTTACGGAGGCGTAGGGGGACACACAAGATATTTGATTCTCAGCCTGCACACTGGTAGGTTCATGGGAGGCACTATCTGACTTTTCTCTCCCCGGCACCCACACAGCTTGTGCAGCTTACCAGAAAGACTGGCTAGTTGATTTCTTGTTGGCTTCGCCCAGTCCCAGCATCAAAAAATTATTTTTGTTAGTCCATATTTGCAGTACAAAATTATTACACTCATCATGGGGAACTGGTACGTGTACATAACACATCTGAATTCTTTTTGTATCCCTTTCCATTCCCTGCCTTCCTCTTTGCCCTTTTTGAAGACATATTTTATTTTGAGATAAGGTCTCCTTAAGTTGCCCATGCTGGGCTCAAATTTGTCATCTCCTGCCTCAGCCTCCCAGGTAACTGAGATTATAGGCATGTCCCACTATGCCAGTGAGGAAAAACATTTAAAGGGCTCAGATTCACTTTCACAGAGCAGGCAAAAAGGGTGAACTCAGAGCTGAGAGGTATAAAGATAAGCGGTATAATTATTATGAGCTATATGTCAGGATTTCACTTTGTCATACCTTTGACTTCTATCAAGTTCTTTAAAGGTTTGCCACGGTGTTCTAAAAGGTGAATTATTTGCTAGGAATGATCATATATTTTCATTGAAGCCATTATTTTCTATTGCTAACTTTTATAATGAATACCTTTTGGCATATCACACCAGTAAATTTGGTTTTCAAAATTCCTCTTTAAAATTCCACTTTGCAACTCCAAGCAGACATGTAGTTTCTTTTTTAGGGTGATGAGAATGTTCTAAAATAAAATTGTTAATATACCAAAACTCATTTAATTGTACACCTAAAATTAGTAAGTCTTATGGCATATACATTATATCCCAATGAAGCTGTTTTTTAAAAAATATCAGATATTATATGCCAAAAGTTCAAATGAAAGAAATAAGCATACTATGTACTTGAAAGTCTGAAAAATGCTGTTACCTGTTTTTCTACTGCTCGTTTATTTCACAGTTTTAGTACTATTATCAAGTAATATATGCACTTCTACACTTTTCCTTTGCAGAATATTTTTCCAGAGCCATATTTCCTCACCTCTTGAGATTAGTATATCATTCTCAATTAATTTTTCCATTTGAATTATCTTTAAATATTTTGGAAAACAATTGTGATTTGTATAATCATCTTTAGTAGATAGCTTGATTCTACTGGTAGCCAGAAAGTATTTATCATCTCAGAACTTTGCTTTTTTAATCTATTTATTCTAGTGAATTGAAACACGTTTTTCAAGATAGCTGATGAGGCTGTAGAATATTTTGATTTTGGTTTTTTTCTTGAAGCAGACTCATTTTCTTTGTGACCCAGGGTTGCCCGAGGTCTTGGCACCTGCAGTCTTGGGATCGACACCCTAGTCTCTGCTTTCTGATACTGATCTATGCTTCAGTTAAGGGATGCAGGGAATTCACTAATTACCTTCTGATTTTCTGGAATGCAAAGATTAATGACTTTGTTGAATTAATTTTATTCCTAAGTTATCTTCTTATACAAAAATTCTAAAATAAAATATAAAAACTGAATCCTCTCCAAGAATTAACCATTAATTTTTTTTATATATTATCGAGTCTAACACAGTGCTTGGAACACAGAAGATGTTCAACAAATGACATATAAATGAATAAATAAAATATAAACTGTACAAACTAGTGGTATTTTCTGAGCAGCTCCACTTACATTGAGGCAAATGTGGTTTGCAGATCAGTGACTGACATTCAGTTTAAATATAACCGAGTTAAAATAGGTTTACATATAGCTACCTGGGTAAACACAAAAGCCACTTAGCTCAGACAGACGGGGCCTGGTGGGACATCAAATTGAGCCTGATGTAGTACTCCAAGTTAAGTTTGTTTCCCTTTCATCTGTCCGCATCACAGGAACATCCTGTATATACTCAACTGTTAGGAACCTTAGGTGTCCACATGAATTCTGACCATTTCGCTTTCCTTCTCATTCTCCATGTTTCCTTTGCGCAGCACGCTGAGGCTGTCTGATTCCACTGATCTCCTCATGTGGCCCTGATGGGTTTTCCTGGGCTAGGAACAAACGTCATGCTTATGCCTTGAGGTAGACACAGCTGAATCCTCCTGCTCCCTGTCTCTCACTTCTTAGCTGGTATCTTTGTTCATCTGCAAACCTCTAAAACTCCCACTCTTTTCACTGAGTCCTTTCTCTTAAGATGGGTACTCAGAGTTATTCATGCTAGAAAAGTGCAAAAGACAGCAAAAGCCTCTTTCCACCCCTTTTCTTTGAGCAACCCTGTCCCCTTTCAATACAAGATTCTGGAAGAGAGGGCTACAACTCAGCTCTCCATTTCCTCCCCTTGATTTCAATCCTAAACCCCTTGCGGGCCACGGGTTCTTGCCAGGGTTTCACACGCATCGCTCCCTGGAAGATCACCAGGACTTGTCCAAAAGAACACCAGAGGCTTTTCTGTGTTAATTGTTGATTTCCCTGGGGCATGTGGAATTGGTGATCAG
The DNA here is from genome assembly GCA_004363535.1 of Dasyprocta punctata. Lineage (NCBI taxonomy): Eukaryota > Metazoa > Chordata > Mammalia > Rodentia > Dasyproctidae > Dasyprocta > Dasyprocta punctata. The sequence continues at coordinate 190,557 of RJWM01000513.1, read as the reverse complement.
TTTCTCCTCAGAGATAATCCATCCCTTTTATTTTTGTTTTGTTTCGCTTTTGTTTTATCTCTCCATTCATTCAAATCCTTGTATTTTCTGACCCGTGTTTAGATGTGAGTATTCCCCAAGGATCCCATTTTTAATCCCATGCTCTGTTTGTTGATATTAGCTTTTGCTTCAGTCAGGGTGCTTTCATTCATAAGGACCTACCTTTCAACAGGTTTTCATTCATAAAGCCCTTTTCCTTGCTCTGTTTAATTTAATTTGGCTGAGTGTTAGTCTTATAAAATTTGCACCTTCTAATTTTTTTTTTTTTATTTTTTGAGACAGGTCTCACTATGCAGTTCAGGCTGGCCTTGGGCTCAATTCGTAGCCCATGCCGGTCTCTAACTTACAGCAATCCTCCTGTCTCAGCCTCCCAAGTGCTGGGATTCCAGGCATGCACTATCATGTCCAACTTTGCACCTTGAGAGTTTCTAACTTTAGAGTTGTTTCATGATATGCTTGTCATCTGTCGTCCGTATTCATATTAGCCTCAATGTGCACATGAGCCACTTGCTATGCTATCGATTACTGTCTTCTATACTTCTGAGGCTAGTTCTGTTCTATTCATGCATATGGAAGTTCAATTTATGTCCATCAATTTAACATTTTTGAGCATTACAATTTGTAAGAACTTCCTCAGTCCTGGATAAAATTCATTAACTACCTCTTGGGCCTTTTCAGACTTGCTTTTCTTTTTTGTATGTGACAACAAAAGACCGTAAATCATAAGATTCAAGAGTTGTCAATAGTTCCTACTAAGCATGGCCTATCACCTTGTGATAAACACAACTTTCTCTTGAGAGGGATAAAGGCAACTGCATAGTCCCACGGGGCTGAGACCACACTTGCAGTGGACTAGGGGTGAAGGCTGTCTCTCCTCCAGGACCAGGACAGTCAGCCAAGTGCACAGAGCTTGGCCTGAAGTCAGCTTCCATTGTTCCCTCAGCAGCACACCCTTGTGCTGGTTTATAAATGACTTATTTCTAATAGGACTTCAACCTACAGCCCGACCCTTAAGATTTGGGCAACAGCAACTAACCTTCCACTCTAGTCTTTTTATTATTATTTACTTTGCCTCTACATCTGTGTTCATTGTGTTTCTTCTTCAGCAGGCTCTTTCCTCCATCCCCACTCTTTCTGACACCTATACCGATTCCTCACAGTCAGCTTTTCCTCTTCCCCGCAGAAGTACTGCATTTTGTACTGGCTATCATAAATCAAGTACTTTTCAGAGTTTGGCAAATGTCTCATTTCACTTAGGAAACTTGAATCATCTCAAGAGCAGCGACAATGTCTTATTCCTTTTCATATCTTTTGTGAACCTCACATAATACAATAAAGGCTTATTGAATTACTGAATGAATGAATAACTCAAACTTAATCACAGGAAATGAGCTAAAATTTGTAAAATGCTTAGCATAGTGCCTTGCACAGTGTTACACAGGTGTTTGTTAAATAAAATGGAAGGTTAATAGGACATAAGTTTGAATTTAGAAGGACTACTGTTACTATAATTAATAAAAATTATGTCTATAATTTATTAATAGACTCAGATACTTTCCTCTTTATCGCTGGACTTTTACTAATGTGGAACCATGGATAGAAACAGTGCTTTCTTTTCATATTCAGTTCTTTTTTCTAATTGCATATCATTTCTCTCACAGTGATAGTTAAATCTCATTATATTTGATGATTTATCCATTTTCTGTTATAACGGTTTTATCAGTGACTCCTTGTGTTATAATCTCATTATTTCCCAAAATTATATCCTATTTGTTAATAGTAATGGTTACCCTGATTTTATCTTCTTCAGTGTTCTTTTCAATGTCAATCTTAGTGCTCTTTGTGAAAAGATTAAATATTTTTTCTTTTTTCTCCAATTCTATTTAGTTTGCCTATAATATGTGTGTTTCACTGTGTGTTGTTATGTAAAGAATTTAATTCAGTGTCTGAGCTATGTCTGCCTCATTTCTATAAACTTATGTCATAGAACACGATGAAAAACATGCACTGAAGAAATCCAAATTACCAGATTTTTTCTTTATTTCAGGGTTGTAACAAAGTATTGAATTTTTTGCTGAATTATATATAGTTGCTAGATTCTTTAATTTTTACTGAATATATATAGTTGCCAGACTGATTTTTTTACTTCTTGACTGAAATATAGTGCAGGCAAGAAAGTTATAAAGTGTCCAATGGTCTCACACAGGTGCATGTTGGAAGTATATGTAGAATATTACAGTTTTTTTTTTTTTAACACATAGGGCCTTGCAAGTACTTTAGTTTAGACAGACAAAAATCTGTGCAAACAAAGGGTAAGATGCAGGTGTAACTTGTTGCTTGTTTGAACATATAACAATGTCACTGGAGACAATTTTACCTGCTGGGTGAAAGCCAAAAAATGATGTTTCAAAGCAAAGGGTTAAATTGTTTCTGAATAGTTCATTTCTTCTTCCGGACTTGCCAACCTTTTTTTCTATCAATATTTAATATAGAAAATTTCAAATGTATATATTTGTGTGTCACATGAAGAATAATATGATTCCAATAGACACAGTGCCTGTTGCAGTAGTGCCCAGATTTCTATCATTTTTAATCTCACTATACAACCTATTTTGGTAAAATGTTCAAGTGGGAATGAGTTGCCTAGCATATGTAAAGCCCTGGGTTCAATCCCCAGCACTGGAAAAACAAAAAGGTAAATTAGATAATAAGTAACGGAGACATAGCACCAGAAGCAAATACTTTGTCACATAATTTGCTTATCTAATAAAAAATATCATGACTTCTTCTTGGCATAGAGCTGATACTTGCTTTTCTTAGAGAGAGCAGTCAAATACATTCTTTCAGGAAAATAATTGACCAATGACTTGTTCATGTTCCTATGCTGAACAAAAAAGATGGCACCGAGACATGTTTTTGGTGGCAGTGGTTACGCAGTTTTCCTATATTAAATATTGACTGTACTAAAATGTAGCTACCACACTGAGGCCGGTTGCATCTTTTCTGCATCTCCATCTCCTCATCTGATGGTAATCATCCTTAACTCACTGAGCTGCTGTGAGGATTAAATGAGTTTATAAATATGAAGGATTAAGAATTTCTGAAGCATGGTAAAACATACATGTATCTCCTCTTAGAGTTTACTTGAATTACAAACCTATTTTAAGTATGGAAGATGTGTCCTTCAGGCACCTGTGGGTTTTTTGGAATAGCAAAAAGTTTAAAACACTTTAACAAATAGTAAGTAACATACAATCTTTCAGTTATGAGGAAGAATACATTGTCTCCTTTGCTCACAAAAATGATTTGATAAAACCACTTTTAGCATTAAGTTCAAAGATTTTTAATTTAATAATTTAAATAAAAAGTACTCAGAGAAGAAAATCTTTGTCAGGAACAAATAATGTTTTTAGAGTTGTAAAAATTAAAACATATGTTACAACAATTTGTTCACTTAACTCTTGTGGGTTCCTGTAAAATCTAAGATACACCATGAAAACTCAAACAGAAAACATTAAAATATGGCTAGACAAAATATCCATGTACCTTAAACTTCACTCTTAGCAGATTCTCAATATGTTAATTATGTTTAAAAAAATTTTTTTAAAAGTGCAAAGTGATTTCTTGTATGATTTGAACAGCAGCGGGGTGTGGGAAGAGAAGGAGGGAGGAGGGTAGGGGAAGGGGAAGAGAATGAAGGAAAGCTCGGAGGGAGCGAGAAGAAGGGAGGAGGGGAGCAAGACGAAAGAAAGAAAGGGTGATTCTATTTTTGGAAGAAGCCGGCATGCGTGTGTTGAGGTGCAGGAACCTTAACAGCCTGGCCCAAGAGCCAGCCAATCAGGAGGCCGAAAACCGCATTTCCACAATGATGATTGGCTGGTGTAGAGGCTCCAACGAGTAGTGCGGGAATGGGGGAAACCGCTCCCTGAGAAAACAGCAAAACAACTTTCTGGCTTTCTATTGTTTATTGCATATTCTCCAAATGATTGTAGTGATTTATCCGTTAGGAAAGCTTGTTTGGAAAACAAAAGAAGCACAACTGTTCACAACAAAAGTGATATTCAGCAGCCGAAGGAGCTGAGTACAATGGAACTCCTTTATTCTTGTTTAAAATAAACTTTAGCTTTCGGGTTTCTTCTGACCAAATATCTTAAGATTGCCTCGGAGATGCAAAGAGGTTTTAAAATTGTAAAATTATAAATTATAAAATTAGGTAGAATTTACTGTGTCTGATAGTCATCATTGCTTTATTAATCTTGTGTCAGATTTATGAAATTGTGCAAATGGAGTATAATTCATAAAGTGTTGAAATCTTTAAATTCTGTGCAAAATGCATTAAATTCTTCCACAATTAAAGAGATTCTATCTCTCTGCAGACAGAAGGTACTGCCAGCCATGCTGGTGCACACCTGTAATCCCATCACTTAGAAGGCTGAGGCAGGAGGATGGCTGTGAGTTCCAGGCACCCTAGACTACATAGTGAGTTTAAGGCCAGCGGGAACTGTATAGCAAGACCCTGTTTGAAGGTCAGGGATTGAGCTCAGTGCTTCAAGTGCTTGCTTGGTAAGCACAAGTCGAGAGTTGGATTCCTGTACAAAAAAAAAAAAGGTAAGACCCTGTCTGAAAAACAGAAAGAACAAAACAATAACAAAAACAAAACAAAAAGAAGCTACTTCACGTTTATGTTTTCCCTTGCAGTTAAGTATGTGTGAAAATGAGATATATTTATCAATGTATTTGATACTGTTCTCACAATTTTTACATACATTAAAAAATCTGCTGTCAATTAACCACAGTGTTTTTCTTGTTCTTGTGGCAGAAAGGGAAGCAGAAAAAGAAACCGAAAAGGAAAGGCAAGGAAGAAGTGTGCAGTGGGACATAATGAATGTACCCTGCTTCCTTTCTACCTCCTCCTACTCGGTATTACTGCATTTTGTTGTCTTAGTTGTTTTACATTCAAATAAAGCGGTGACAGCATTTCATCTGCAAGTTTTTAAATTTAGTTTTGCACACACTGTTTCTACAGGCCATCTTTCTGGAAATGAGCATAACTCTATAATGCAGATTAAGCAGAAGTATTTTGCAGTCTTTCCCAGTGACCATTCCTTGGCTAGCTAACAGACCAGCCATTCAGAAGCAATTTTCTTCAGGCTGAAATTATGTGCTGACCGTAGCAGATCACTTCCCATAATAACCCTTCCCCCACCCAATGCTAAATACAATCTGTCTCCTACTCACTGTAATAACGTGCAAATGACTGTAATTTTGCAGACAAGAAACAGCCCAAAGTGAAACGTGTCTAAACAGAGGTCGATTTGAAAAATCAGGGCTATTACCTAAATCTGTAAAATACATATTGTAATAAAACCAGCAACAGCAATCTCCAATAAGTAGTTTTAAAAAATGTAGCCTGTGTTTTGATCTTCTTTATTCACCCAGTCTCCACTAGCATAAAAGAAAAATCCTTTTCCAGAAATGGTTTCATTACATGAGATGTAAATTGCTTCACTTTGCAAACCGATCTCAGGCCCTGGCTAGGGCAGCCTTTCAGATATACTAGGGCACCCCACCCCACAAGGGTCCAAGCCAAGCAGAGCTACAATTTCAGACACTTAACACTGACCTACATTACAGCTCACTCAATGCAAGCAATATACAACTGTTTCCCTTTAAAAGAATGTGCTGTTTTGCAATATTTTGCTAGAATCTCTAACACTCAAAAGCACGAAAGGGGCACACAATCTGCTGCTTTTTCTGGTGGGGGGAGCGTTTACAGGAATCGAATTCAGGACCTCACGCTTGCTAGGCAGTCGCTGTGCTGCTGAGATATATCTCCAGCCCCAATTTGCTGAGTTTTCTTTTTCATTATTTTAAGGTGTAGCGTTGGGAAAAGCAATGAGGAATGATGTGAACATCTGGGAAGAAACACCACCTTCTTTAACTTTTTTCCTTCCTCTTTTCTTCTATTTAAGCACTGGGGGTTGAACTCTGGGCCTTCCGCATGCTGTGTTTGGCAAGTGCTCTACCACTGAGTTTCAACCTTAGCCTTACATTTGTTTACTATTAAAAGTTGTTTTAATCTTAAATCAGTGATGCAATATTTGCTTTATATCACTTGGGTTTGTTTAACCTACACTGTACTTTAAAGATCTTTCAAGACAGTCCTTATTGACTCACCTTTGAATACAGGACTCCTTCTATTTTATATTCTTAAGGAATATAAATTGAAGGTGAGTTAGCAGGTAATAAAAATGACTTGCAAAGTTGACACAGTGATGTGATATGTATAAATATCTATATTTGCATATCATACACCAGAAACACCCAAGTCTTTCTTGGTGGGGAACATCACTGGTGTCTTTCTTCCATAATCCTTTCCTTGCCAACAGGAGGGGCTCTGTAATGTTTAGGTCTAGAGGGTCCTTTCTCTCCTCTTCTTGGTTCTTTATCTTGCTCCACTGATGTTGCAGGATAATGCAAATGTCCAATGTTTGACTAAGAATACTGCTCATCTCTTTTTGATGACAATTATCCGTAATTGGCTATTGTTAGAAGTACTTCACGGAAACTTGAATTTAGCATGGCAGTGTCAAAGGGCAGAGAAAGTTTTTCTAAAAGCTCTTTAGCAAACAGGAAAATATTAATTGTAGGTAAAAAAAAAAGAGTAAAGAATGTCTAGTGATTGTGTGGGTGTTTAATAAATCACCAACCACGCCTTCTGTAGAAACCAGAGCAGTTTATGCACCCACTACCTTCAGGTAGGCCAGTGTATAACAACCCCAGACAGATAAAGATCTTTCTCTACTATCTATTCAGATCACCAATGCAGCCCTCCTTAAGACTAAATTGAATTCTTTTCCTCATAGAAGCGCTATGTGCTTCAAGCTGATCTTGAATTTACTATGTAGTAGCCCAGGCTAACCTTGAACTTGTGGCAATCTTCTTGTCTCAGCCTCCTGAGTGCTGTGATTATAGATGCATGTACCGCCATGTCCGGCTGTCTGTATTGGGCTTATGTTTTGTAACTTCGTTTGCTATTTTTTCCTCCTTGGTCTTGAGTAGATATCAGATGTTTGTTTGTTTGTTTTTTGTGACACTGGGGGTGAAGCTCACAACCTCGCGCCTGCCAGGCAGGCGCTTAAGCCACTGAGCCAAACTCCAGGCCCTAGTCTTTTGAGACAGGGTAGCACTATGTAGTTCAGGCCAGCCTTGTGCTCATGTTGTAGCCCAAACCAGCCTTGAACTCACAATGCTCCTCCTATCTCAGCCTCCCGAGTGGAGTGTTGGGATTAAAGGTGTGTACCACCACGCCCAGATGTTGATGATGGAACAGATTAGGCAAAACTAACTCCATGTATAGACTTGATTCCAAGTAAAAACTCAAATGATTTCTGGTAAATAATGTATCCCAAGTAGAAGATAATAAAAAATAAAGACCACTATGTTTCTCTATGTAGTTTTTATAACTCTCAGCCTCCTTGTACTGAGCAATACTGTCTTTGAAAAGGAGAGTCTCCTGCCATGGGAGGGCCTGGTTGTTTTATAAATTATGCAGTGTAGACGTAATTTTGGGGTCCAGGGGTGGAGTGTGCTGGTAGTTATTGGAGGTGAGAAAACTGTCCCTTTTACACTATCCTCATGCTTTTCCCACCTCTCATTGTCATATATTATTCTCATTTGCAGGCTTTCCCTCACTTCTACCACATCTCTGAATAGAGTGCACTGAAATATAAAATTACAACATACACATGCTACCCAGTAGCATACTGGTACTAATCAGATATAAGCATATGGATATTAACATAGAGAAAAATACATTCCCTGTTGTCTTTGTGTCTTAGTTACTTCTTTCTTGTTGCTAAGACAAAACGCCTGATACTCAAAAGTTAAAGGAGGCAAGGTTTAATTCGGCTCACAGTCTGTGAAGGTTTCAGGCCATAACTGACTGACTCCTAGGCAGGGTGGCATGGCAGAGGGGCATCACAGAGAAGAAACAGTTCATGGCAAGCAGACAGGCAGCAGCAGGCAGCAGCTCTACCTTCTTTCTGTCCTTTTATACTCCATCCAGGCTGCAAATTTATTGTTTGGTGCCACCCACACCCAGGGTCAGACACCCTTAATCCCATCATCACACGCTGAATCCCAGTGCCACACCCTTATCCACATGCACACACCCTAATCCAGCCACCTTCTAAACTCCTCACCCATAACTGCATGAGCCTTTAGGGGTACAACTAGACAGAAACAGTTGGTAAGAAACTGAAATAAAATTTTCACCTCTATAAATAGTTGAAACACTTGGGAGGCTGAAGCAAGAGGATTGTCATGAGTTCAAGGACAGCATGGGCTACACAGCAAGACACTATCACAAAAACAAACAGACAAACTAGGTTGACTGGCTCAGTTTTGTAAGGGAAGTAGCTCTGATTTCAAGGCCGGTAGTTAATTATCCTAGTTTCAGTCATCAATTAGCTGATAGTCCTTTGATGCCTCTTGATTGGTCCTTTGTGAAACAAAACAAACAGCAAAGCCAACACACACTGGTTTATACAAAAGTTTCCTGGAAAACTTTGAGAGGCAGGAAATGGGGTGAGGGTGTGAGTTAGAATGGTAAGAAATGCTTTAATTTATCGAAATGGTTTGAGTTAGAGTTGAGAATTTACCTCAGTGGCTTAAGCGCCTGTCTGGCAGGCGTGAGGTTGTGAGTTTGATCCCTGATACCAAAGGGGGGAAAAAATGGTTTGAGTTAAATATGTGGTTGTGTTGGGCATCAGTTTTCATTCTTTGGTCAGTAGAGTTTATCAAAAAGGCTTAAGATATTAAGTGTTGAAGTTAGCATTGGTTAATTATTTGAATATTAGGATGCATAAACTTTGGCCTTGGTTGCACTGTCTCTCCTGCAGACCTGAGATTTGCTTCTATTAAGGTATCTGTGTTGGAGAAGATGCCACTCATGAAGTCAGCTTTTTAAATATGCCCTTTGAAGATCTGTTATTCTAAGAGCTAACTATTGATTTTTCCAAACTAATATAACATATGGGGTAAGTTCACAAAGGCTGCAATCTAGACGACACCCTAGGGATGCAGAGGGTGTGCAAAAGTGATCTGGTCCTTTGAGAAACCACTCTTCTAAAAGAAGGAAAGTTAAGAATCACCATATGGTGCTGTGTTATTATCAGCAGGTCAGCCACTAATGTATAATCTGTACATTTCAAAATATGAAACAAACATCAAAGCTGAGATGGAGGATAAGTAGATATTAGGTATCAAATTCCTCTTTTATTCATGCACAGCTTTGACTATAAATGGATTTAAGGAAATCTAAGGACTATTACAGATGGCATTCCTCTGGTTTATATACTCCAATAAAGGGTGGAAACTGCTGTTTATTACTATTTGCAACATCAAGTCTAGTTCATCTAGGGTAGTGAAACAACTAATTGGCAATTTTTTAATGGTCTAAATATATTAAAAGCCCAAACGAGTCAATAGCTATTACTTAAAACATGTGACATAAATATTTGTATTGATCCACAAAGTCATCACTGAATATTTACATCCTATGCTATCTTTTGCTAGCACTAATTCAGTGTGTGTCCATTTGGCTGGGTGAAGACATATTCTTAAATTCCAATTGTCATGTATGAATTACAATCCCAGTTGCACTGGATCCTTCAAATTTGGGATCAACCTGCTTTTGATTAAATTCAGAAAGCACCCATTAATTTTAAATTTTCAATATGATAGCTCCTAAAAGTAATGGAAAACAATATTGAAAAATTTTAAAATAAAACTTGCTCTAAAAGCTTAATAAGTACATAAGTAGATCAGTGTAAATATATTGGCAACTTGTTATTCTGTATTAACCTTGCTTGTTCTGTCACAGGAGTCCCATTAACTGGTTACATTTGCCCCACGACAGATCCTAAAATATTTTGTTTTCGTGAATTGCAGATGTAGTATTCTTGAGGACACTACACTACTCGGTCCCTCCCCACACGAACAGTGTGAAACATTTGGGGAAGAGGAATTCTGAAAATTTCGATTGTTTAAAAGTGTGAAGGTTTTAAAATGAGATCTGGGATTGTTTCAGGGGTTAATCTTCCTAATATATTTTATCTCCCACAAATCGATAAAAAAAAAAAAAAAAAAAGACGAGACGAGCCTGGCCTGAGGTGTTAATATGGTTGGCGGTGGCTGATTTTGCTTTATTTCTTTGGAGCCGTCTAAGCCCAGGTGGGGGGCTGGCTGCTAATTTAGGGGACAGACCCTCGGCGTTCCCTTGGCTGAAAGGCTGCAGCCTTCTCTCTCCAGGACCCGAAAGCTGGAAACAAAAGGGTTACTTGTTTCCCCCTACCGCCTTTACCCCCAGATCGATTTTTCTTATTTAATCAGCAAGCAAAAAGAGACACAGGGAAGAGAGGAAAAATGTAGCAAGGGCAAAGTGTTGGGGGAGGGTGGAAAGCCGGAGCCTCAGTGGAGAAAACCCTTCCCGGAGCTGGGTCGCCGCGTCCTGAACGAGGCGGGGAAGCAGGCAGCACAGCCAGCCTCCTCTCCTCCTCGCTGGCTGGTGGCTCATTTGGCTTCCCTCTGCCACCGAGCGATCACATACATTATTTCCCCCAAGATAACACAGCCCAACTTGTATTTACCGACATCCTCTCTCCGCAGCCTGTTTGAGATTTGTTTTAATAAATAAGTGTTTTATGTGAATGATGCAGTAATTGAAACGGGCACGCCATTCCCCCCCCCTTTTTTTTTTAACTGCGGGAGGTTCCTCAACCCCAATCTGGTTGGAAAATAAAACGCTTTGTCTCCACCGCCACCCCCCACCGCACCCCCACCCGCGCGCAGTGTGTGTTTTATACGTGTGTGTGTCTCAGCCCCTCCAGCAGCCAAGAGAAAGCAGCCAGCCAATGAGAGAGCCCGGTTTCATAAAAGCTGCTCGCTGATTGGCCCGATGCGAAAGGGCATTGGGAACAAAGAAAAGTCCCTTTCAGGTATAGAGGCTTAGAGCTCCTTTTGCTCCACTCCCCCTGTGTGTGTTGTGTTTCAGTCCTGATTTCAGTGTTGCAGAACAAGCTTGTTGTGTGTGTGCGCACCGGGGGGATTTTTGTTTTCTGGTTTTTTTTTTTAAATTTTTGTTTTTATAAAAATACACAGGACAGTCTGACAGTTGATGGTCCATCTTCTTTAATAAAAAATTTGTTGAAGAGATTATAATTTCCAAAATAAAGCGGCTGCAACCAAACACATTCAATGCAGTTAGAAGGAAAAGGTCAACTCGATCCCATACAGACCGTAAGTACGGTTGCGTGGTGTGTCTCTCTATAGCACTTAGCGGGGACTTCATGCAGGGGAATGTGCGACTTTTTATGCATTGAAATGAGGAACTAGTTCCAGGGCTTGGCTTTTGCATTGAGAACAATCCAGGAAGGGTGAATTTTATTCAGTGGAGGGTGAAGCGCTTGTAACTTCTTCACACAAATGAAGCTTGACTGGGCGCTCGGGGTAACTTAGAGTAAATTACCTCTTGGGCTCTAACCCAAAGGAGGACGAAAGCGACACAGTTACCTGTCCTGCTCCGCAGTGTCAGCTCTCCAGCGCACCCTTCTCTCTCTCTCCTGTCCTCACCGGGGGACCCCCTCCCCAACCAGCCAGGAAAATGGGACAAGGGCAGAACGAGCCGATTTCTGTCTCCTGTCACATCCTAGTGCCCAATAATTTAACAGCAAACAAGGGAATATTCACCCATTACATGCAACGGTTATAATTATCATTTTCCACCTTAAAAAGGCAAGCAGCAAAAACCATGGAGAGGAGAGAGGAGCCCCACCCAACCCAAACATACCCACAAATAGTAACCATGGTGTGTTTATTACAGGACCCAGTTTAGGGGCTAGCAAAATGCATTCTTTGTTGAACACACGGAGGGGGTCCCTAAAATCCAAGGCGTTGGGAGGCGCCCTCTCTCCTCCTCTGGCGCCCGTGTCCCTGGCCCCTGGGGAAAGCCTACAAATTGGAGATAAGTTGAGGAAAGGTTTATAAGGTGTTTCTTTAAAACATCTGCTTTGCTCTGGTGCTCTCATTTCACTCCTGCCGAACTTCCGAGCCCTGGGATCGCGGGGAAATGTTTCACATTCATAACTCGAAGCTGAGCCCGGGGTGGGGGGGTGTGGGCGGGGGAGGGGGGACCCTCAGCTTTTTTTTTTTAAAGACCAGATCAGTATTTTCTTGATACGCTTGTCACCATTTTTGTTCTCACGACAACCAATTGAGCCCTTGATCCTCACGTGATGTGAAAGGCTCGCACTGTAACCGAATCGCTGCTTTTAGTGGTTGGTTGTGGCTGCTCGCGCCCATCCCCCGCCCGCTTCCAGCGCGGCGGCTCCGCGCTTCCAGTCCATCAACAATTCATTACTGCTTTTAGCTTCCCCACGCCGGCTAATTAAAAATCCTAAACCCGGCTCCGAGGCCTCGGACCGAGCCGGGCGGGGCGCGAGGTGGGGGGCGGCGAGAGAGGCCGCGGGGGGCTGCGCCGTGGGCCGCGCGCAGCGCCGGGGACACTGTCCGGAAAAGGTCGCCCAGAAAAATCTTGTTTTGACTCTTAATTATCGAATTACCACATGACTGATTGGCGTGAGCGTAGCGGACGCGCCCCCTCCCACGGACTATACCAGGAACACGGTTCCTTTTTCTTAAAACAGCGTAAAACAGGAAAACATCACGTCCTGGGGCTCGAAGCCGGAGCCCACGGGAAACGCGGTCCCCACGCGGCTCCGAGTGGGTCCCTAGCTCGGTCTGCGCTCCCGCGGCGCCGCACCCCACTCCCCGCCCTCTTCCCACCCGCCTTCCTCCTCCTCCCCCTCCTCCCTCTCCTCCTCCTTCCCCCATTCCTCTCCCCCTACTCGGCTCCTAAGTTAGTTGGAGAAATCAAATCTGTCAGGACGGGCGGAAAAATGCCACTTCCCGACTAACAGGCGGAATCCAGCCCAGATTTTCAGTCCTTTCTTCTTATTCTTTTTTCCCTTTCACTAATTTATCCCGATGTTAGCACATTCTGTCTTGTTACTAGCGGATGCCTGTAGGTTTGCTACATGGGATCATTACTTACTGATCATGGTGACTTTCAAGTCTGGGACTGAAGGCGGAATGAGAAGTTGGGAAAACTTTTTTCCCTAAGCTTTTTTTTTTTCTTTTTTCTTTCTTTCCTTTAAACCTATTATTCTCGATGCTTGTTAAGAGGAAAAAAACCCTTTGGTGCTTCTGTTGTGAATGTGAAACATTATCTTCCAGCCGTACAGTGACACGTTTTTTTAAGGAGAAAAGGACTCCTGATCTATTTGCCAAAAAGGGGGGTGGGGAGGTGGAATAATGTTATCAAGTGATTATTCTGGCTGAGATGTGTTATTTGGTTTCTTCCTTCTTGATCACTTGGTGTTTAAGTAAAATGAGGCACAGGCTTGTTTGCCGAGTGGAGTGGGAAATTCATTTTGATTTGCTGGCCTAATTAAAAAATGATAAAGGATTAAAGGTAAGCCATGTCTATGTGTGTGTGTATATATGTATATTTATTTATTTTTTTCTTGACAATCAACTGTTAAAAAGGGGCTGATCCCTTTAAAAACCGTTTTAACTGCTCTTTGTCAAACACACACTCATTTGCGGTCATGGAGGCCACCTTGGCAGATCACTTAAAGTGTATGTCTTAATCAGTTTCCCCTAGTCAGTAGCACCATATTTAACAGACTGAACAGTTCTGTGACCTAGGAATAGAGTAGAATTGTTTAGGTGGATTTTTTTTTTTTTCCTCAAAAGGCATACGTTTAACCTTTTATACAACACTGTCTTTTCTAGCAAGAAATGCTTTTACAGACGTGTATATATTCCAAAAAATTGTATAAACTGTTTGGGAACAGAGGATAGGGAGGTATGTATGTGTGTGGGGAATTACTGTTTTTTGTTTTTTGCTTTTTTTTTTTTTTTTTTTTTTGTTCCTTACTGGGAACAAAAACCAGATGGCCCTGAGACAATTTGTAAGAAGAAGTACTAAAATTAGAAATAAGGAAAATTTAGCGACATCTTTTTGAAAACTAGCCTCAGAGAACTTCCAGGGTCTAGTCTTTTACACTGCAAGAGCTAGTCCATGTTTAGGGGTGTTTAATGCCGTGTTCCTCTTGTCTGAGTGTTAGGACTATGTTTCTGGGTTTGTGATATCACATGTACCAGACAAAAATCCTAAACTTAAAAAAAAAAAAGCCATAAAAACCTTTCTGGATTTGAATGGATCCTTACAATATTTCAATGCCTTTAAAAAATTGATTATCTTTGTGTTGTTGATAAAGGGATTTTCTTTTTAGTTAAAGAGAGATGCTTACTGTCATGGGTATATGTTGGGGTTCTGGTTGTTTTCCTTTAAATGTGATATTGGACTGTGGAGATAATACATAAGCCACCCTACTCTACCCTCCCCTGTACCCTTTACTGACTCCCCAGTGTTAATCGGTTTTTTTGTTTGTTTGTTTGTTTGTTTGTTTGTTTTTATTCTGGTAACACCCAGACAAGAAATATTCGGCTTTTCCCCCCTTTACAGGAGAAGGTGGACCTGGACTGACGGGTGTAAAATTTCTTGGACACATTCGTGGGGCAGGAAAACGAGGAAGATTGGAACAGTTTTTTTTGTTGTTGTTGTTTTTGTATTTTTTTTTTTCTCTAAGAGAAAGCCCAGCGGAGCTAAACGAATGTCCCCTCATCTCCAAAGGAAAGTTCATCGGATTTTTATTCTAGAGAGCTCATCTTCAGGATGTCAGTGAACATTTCTACTGCAGGAAAAGGTGTGGATTCAAATACAGTTGATACTTATGACAGTGGCGATGATTGGGAAATCGGGGTTGGAAATTTAATAATTGATTTGGACGCTGATTTGGAGAAGGACAGGCAGAAATTTGAGATGAATAATTCCACCAACACCACTAGCAGCGGCAACTCTAAGGATTGTGGAGGTCCGGCCGCCAGTGGGGCTGGTGCTACTGCAGCCTTAGCTGATGGCCTAAAATTTGCTTCTGTTCAGCCCTCTGCTCCCCAGGGGAATTCACACAAAGAGACCAGCAAATCAAAAGTGAAAAGGAGTAAAACTTCTAAGGATGCTAATAAATCTCTGCCTTCTGCTGCCTTGTATGGGATTCCCGAGATCAGTAGCACTGGCAAGAGGCAGGAAGTCCAAGGGCGCCCTGGAGAGGCAACTGGCATGAATTCAGCGCTGGGTCAAAGTGTGAGTGGCGGCGGCGGTGGCGGCGGCAACCCAAACAGCACCAGTACCAGCACCTCCGCTGCCACCGCGGGGGCAGGCTCCTGTGGGAAGAGCAAGGAGGAGAAGCCAGGTAAAAGCCAGAGCAGCCGAGGCGCCAAGCGGGATAAGGATGCGGGGAAATCCAGGAAGGACAAGCACGACCTGCTGCAGGGCCACCAGAATGGCAGTGGCGGCCAGGCCCCTGGAGGGGGGCACCTCTATGGCTTTGGGGCCAAAAGCAATGGAGGTGGCGCGAGCCCCTTCCACTGCGGGGGCGCTGGGAGTGGCAGCAGCGCGGCTGCAGGGGAAGTTAGCAAAAGTGCCCCGGATTCAGGGCTCATGGGAAACTCTATGTTGGTAAAGAAGGAAGAGGAGGAGGAGGAGAGCCACAGGCGAATCAAGAAACTGAAAACTGAGAAGGTAGGACACCGTCGCCTTCCTAGATGTCCCACTGTACTCTGTGTGCATTTGTGTGGGGTGTGGGGTGTGGGGGTGTGCCTCTGTGTGCTTTCCACTCTGTGCTTCCTGGTTCTTTGTGAGATTTCTCTGATATACATCCTTTACGTTCAGATTTGATATGGGGGTGCTTTCTGGGATGCAGTGTTTGGCTCTGGCTCCTGCTAGTGCTGCTGCTGCTCCTGCTGCTGAGGTTCTAGCGTTTGGGTCCGCAGGTGGGAGGGGCCCAGTGATCTCAGTACCTTTCGCCCTACAGAGGATGGGCTCCTGGGCAGTTGGCAAGTTGCGCTATGCTTTTAATAGAAACCCTGCTTCTGTATCCACTTGACTCTTGTCCTGGTTTCTTCCTTAAGGAGCATTGCCTCGTTTTAATTTACACATCTGCGTTTTTGCTAGTGATGTGTCCTTTGGTGCAGGCTTCAGGTTTCTTGTGTGGAGAGGAATAGGGAGGATTCTAGTCTGCTTGCCACCTGCATCCCTCTCATTGTTTTGTTACTCTTTCCAAAACGGTGCCCTCAAAGAATGACCTTGGATGGGTCTCTTCTGTCACTGGTCCTGAATTACACTCCAAGCTTGGTGTGTCGGCTCATTGGTTTCATAACTGTAGCAAAACTGGGATGGTTTAGGTGGCTGCTAGGGCTCTAACTTTGTTCTGTCACCCACTTTTGTAGCTAGAAATTTAGGAGTGTTGTCCTCTGGAGTATTCAGCCCTCTAGAGAACTGCAAGGTTGGTGAGAAAAGTAAAATAGACTTAGTGGATTGATATTCCTGAAATGTGAAGACGTAGCCAAAGGGGAGACTGAAAGAGTGAAGCGAGTTGCAGGAATTAGTCCTTGCACAATGCGGTTAGTCACTTAGGGGATTGGGACCCTTCCTTCCATCTTTGTCATTGTGTGCAAGTCTGCAGTTAGACACTGCCTTGCAGAAATGGCCCCAGTGCTATGCTACTTGGGCATGGAGGCCTGTGTCCCGCCTAGTGTGGTGCAGTGTTGGTCTACTGAATAATGTCTGGGAGCACAAGATGCTGCATCCACCAGGCACAGAGGTAGCTGGGGGTATGTGTGGTCTTTCTGTAAAACCAACCTTTAGGTCAGCTGTACAGCAGTGTTTCAAACAAGCCACGTTTCCATCATGTGACTTGTGTGGTTGCTTGGAGAGATGCCTGTTCAATGATGGATTCTTGCTTGATCTTTCTGACTTGATTAGAATGATTAGAATTATAACTGATGATAACATGTCTTTAGGTAATTATTTCTGTGTAAACTTATGCATAGCTCGCTAAGCCTTTTTGTTTTTGTGTGCTCAACATATAGAGTATAAGAATGAAGTTTGGATTTTAGAAGTTGATTTTAGAGGGTTAAGTGTAAAGATGGCAAACTTAAAAAGGCACTGAACTTTTTCATGTGCTTATTCATATCCTCTTGCTTAGGCAGCGTTCTACATTGATGAATTTAAATGAAATTTTTAAAATCCAAGGTCTCCATTTTTATATAATATGAAATATATAGTTTCGCATAATTTCTACCAAAGGGCATTGTGACGTCTTCTCATTACTTAGTACAGTAGGGCATTTACCTTTGTTGCCAATGGTCTTCAAATTGCAGCTCTAATCTGCTCTAACTATCTAGATGAATTGCCCTAATCCAGTACACACAATGGCTGCGGTTAAGGAGTCAGAGCCATTTGATTGGATTCACTGGCTGCTTGGAATGTGGGAGGTACTGCCCTTTTGCATTCCCCTTAGCCTTTTAATCTTCCAGCCAAATGTTCACATTCAACAATTTTGTTTAGCTGGCAATCGGAGCATTTCAGGATCTCAAAGGCTGCTGTCATGGCAACTGAGATTAGAGCGCCGTGTCACTTCTCCAGTTTTTGTGTTCTTTTAGCTTTCCAGTCACAGAGAAAACTGGATGAAGAATGGGAGAATTAAATTATTCATATACATGCAACTCATCTTCCGTCTGCGCGCTATAAATGTGATCATATGAATTACATAAATGAAAAGCAAACAAGCCGTGGTTGGCCTGAGTGGGGGCAGGGGAGCACATGTTGATTGGGACTGACTCCTGGCCCAGTGGCGGGAGGGAAGGAAGGTGTGAGGCCAGCTGCACTCCCTGGAGTTGACACAGAGGTCTTGGGATCGCAGCAAGGGGCTTGGATCCTTGGATCCTGCGGTGTTGGCTGAGGATCTCAAACATACACCCTGAGCCTTTCCTCCTCACTCCCCTCTCACCACAGGAGCACATGGCACTCTGGCATGAGTGCCACCGTGGGAAGGAACTCTTAATTTCACCAACTAGTGGTTGTGTCAAATTAGGCTTCCATTTAGAAACTACTTCCTGATGGAATGAGGATACTTGTCTAGGAAGTGAATATTTAGGAGGGCAAGCTTCGCCTGACAAAAATGTTTCAACATGCAGGCATCTTGCAGAAAGACAAGTTTGGTCAATTTATATGATGTTTCATTTCAACCTTGCTTATCTGAGTTCATGAAGAGTAAGTGCTTTAAAAGTAGAGATGATCTTTGGGTATGGTGGTGCATGCCTGTAATCCCAGCAGTTGGGAGGCTGAGGCAGGCGGATCCTTACAAGTTAGAGAGCAACCTGAGCTACAAAGTGAGCTCAAGGCCAGCCTGAACTGCATAGCAAAACCTTGTCTCAAGAAGACCAAAATAAATAAATAAATAAATAAAAATAAAAATAAAAAAAAAGAAGAGTGCAGATGATTTTTCAATAATCACGTGGCTGTACATGCAAAGACCAAATATAATGTGTGTGCGCATTTATTTTTTCCTGCTCTGAGCATTTGCAGGAGATTCATAGGACTGACTGTCACTGGTTAATTTTCATGCCATGCTTACTTGCCTGTTTTTGGCTGTTTATTCTGTTTCTTCACTATACAAAGTCATGTAAAACATGATAAACTGGACCTTATGAAACCTAATTAAATCAGTGAGTGTTCTACTCCTTTATGTGGAAACCACAAGTATGTTGTAAAAGTCGCCACTCCCTTAATACTTGAACAAAAATCAAAACATGCTATAATTCTAAAATGTTCGAGCTATATTTCTATAGCCCATTTTGTGGTTAAGCCACCAGTGACATGTCTGAATAAGTAGATTTGACAGGTTGGCTTTTGGTTGTTAAAACCTGCCTCTCCACCTTCCTTGTTCTTTTTTTTTTTTTTTTTTTTTTTTTTTAGCATAGTAGTCTTATATTGAAGCTCTTTATGTACTCTCTGTTCTCAGTTTTGACTTATCAGAGATGTAGGCATTTGGCTGGGATAAATAGTTATATAGAGTTCTGTACATATGTTTATTTGATTGCTGGAAAATTGCAAAATACATGGAAAAATTCTTAAAAGCAGCTGATACTTAAGGGGAAATGAAAGACACAGAAGGTCACATAGCTGTATTTTAGGATTCTATTCAGTACATATTGCAAGAAGAGAATTACTTCTGTAATATCATATTACCCTCATTAATATGGTCCTTGTCATCCTAAAAGCAGTGTCTACAAATGGACCTGTCTATAAAGGATATCATTCATTTTGTTCTCTTGTAGAAGCCTTTTTACACTTCACTTGGGAATTCTGGCACATTTTCTAAGTGAGTGTGAGCAGTTTAAGATGTATTTTGATTAATGAGTTTTTTTTTCTTTTTAGCTGATATGCTCCCCCCCTCCCAGTACAGTGTCCCCTATGAATTCTGCTTACAGTGCAATTTATCCATGGTGAAATAAAAGGGCAGGAAGGTCACTTGCTATAATTAAAGAACAAAGTCCATTGTTGTTGGACAGCAAACTGTTTTGAAAGCTACATAAGAGATTTAGCTGTTAAAAACGTTGGTCACTAAGGATGGCTTCCAATCAGCACTGACTCACCTCCCTACTTTTCTATAGGCTTCCTTGGAAGGCGAAGGGGCTTTTTAAGGTTGTTCCCAGGGAGCTGCCCTTTCCCTAAGAAAGGGCTCTGTGAGAACCAGTGTAGCTTGTAGTATTTGTGTGATCAGGCCAGTCACTGAATTCTGGAGATTAGTATTTGAAATGTTAGGTTTGGTGGGGAGATTAAACATGTCCACAACTGTTCGAGATTGAGCTAAAGGAGATAATGTATAGCAACTTTTAATAACTTTGCAAATAGTCTGTAAAAGGAAAATGGGGGCGAGGAATTGATTGTTCAAATGTCATGAGGTGAAGAATGCTCTTCTAGTGAAGCTGCATGGCTGCAAGATGGTTTTAATTAGAGTGTTATAAAGACTTATTTTTCCTAAGCAGCATTTTATAGTTAGTAAATGAAATGTATGCCGAAAGTGCTAAGCAGAAATCTCCCTAACCACAGAGGTGTTCAATAACCAGATTTAAAAAACATGGAGAGAACCATCTGTTCTTCGTTTCCAGCATGAGAAACAGGAATTGAATGGCTGAGATTTGCTCCAATTTTGACGGCGTCTGCTTTTTTTTTTTTTTTTAAATTTAAAAAAAGTTCACCTGGTACTTCATAGAGACTTGAAATTGCGGTAATATGAGCAACACTGTGAAAACACATGTTCCTACATTTCTTTTAACCAGTTCCACTTTTATTCAAAAGATTTCCAGAAGCTCAGCCCTTGACCACTTTACAATAGTTCCTCAGTTCCTGCAGCACTCCCAATGAGGGGGTTCTTTCTTCCAATATCTGACTATTTAGTCAGTACCTGAGTTTCTGTCAAATTTCCCCCTGGAGGCAGGGTGGTCTCTCCCTGGTTCATGCTGACCAGCATTTATGGGTCAATTTGATTCTGTGTGATAGTGCGGTGGACTGGTGTTTACTGTATATGGACTGTGCTCCAGTTTTGAGCTTTCTAGAATTGTTGGTTAAGAAGTAAAATATTCTTTTAAGAGTAATTTTTGAGTCCTTGACTTTTAGACACTGAGATTCTTGGTACTGGGTTTAGTAAGAGCCCTGGGTAAAACATTATCCTGCCTTTGTTTGAGGTCCTTTATTGAAGCTAATGACTGGGCTTGTGCCTCCCTGAGATAAATGACATTATCTCTGAGTGGGCTGACAGGAAACAGACATGTTAATGGTGAAGCTGCGGGGAGGATCTGCTCCAGTTCTGACAAAAGAGTTGAGAAGGGACCCCTGGTTGTGGTCATTAACACATAATGCATTCTTGCTCTTCCTAAGAGGCCCTTGATAATTGGAAAGCTATTTTAGCCACAAGCACTTAAATCATAAATCTACTACTCCTAGTTCCTTTGCATCCTTAAAAGTAGCAAAGTAATGTGTTTTTGTTAACAAGTGTGTATCTGGCTTTCTAATGCGGTGGCAGCTCTAGACTACAGGGCAGTATCGTTTGGGAGAGGAGCTGTGTGTTGAATTGTTTCTATCAGATATGTTCATTCTTTGTCTTTCAATTTTGCCTAGCCATCTTGTTGCTTTAGTAAGGCAAAAAAAAAAAAAAAAAAAAAAAAAAGGTGGTTCCGAGGCTGAAGAGAAGTCATTTTGATACTTGAAGATGTCTCATGGGAGAGAGGATGAAATCTCTTTTTATAAGCTGGTAAAAAGATTTTGCTCAATGATTTGAATGTGATGAAACCTGTCTTTTGAAATATATGTTAAAAAAAAAAAATCATGGGTATAATTGAGTTTCAATGCAGTTTAAACTATGCTTCTTGAACAAAGATAATTGCCATGTTGAATATGCTCTAGAGGTGTAGAAAAGGCGGAAGGCTCTTGTTATTCTTTTCTTTAATATTAAGCACTGAAAGTTTTTCACAGTAATTACAGTAGCACAACATACTTTTGATTGCCAGCTCTCTGAACTTGCCAGCAATCTGAACATCAAGCATTTTCTCTTGAATACCAAATAGTTTATCCTTAAATTACTTGTTTGGTGTCCTGTGTAATGTAGAGGTAAGAATTAAGGAACTACTAGGCTGTCCTAGTTAGCAGCGTCATCGTGGACATAACCCTTCTTCCCTAGGATTGTTGTAAGTAATAACAATACCTGCCTGGTCTCTGCATCATTTAAGATTGTAGGGAAAGGGAACAGGTGGGGTCTCTGCCTCAGGAATGACTTAGGATGTCGTAGAGTAACACAGGGATCATGCTGGTGCCCTCTAACTCGTGTTTCATAGGTGGGTGTGTAAAAATGTTGAGTTGTGTGCAAAGATGTTGGATTGGGAGCATTAATGGTATGGGCTTTGTTGTTTAAGAAATAAACAAACAAACAAGACCCAGAAGTTACCAGTGATTTTATGACCCACTCTGCTGGACAGTACATGTTCCTCCCTCCTGTGTCCAATTCTTACAACTGAAATTTCAGTAGTGACTGCTTGCTTGCTGTTTCATGTTCTTTTTAATCTAAGTGAAAGGTTTTGGCAAGTGGAACAAAACCGCTGTAATGAAAGGTTGTTAAACTATTTATAGTTGACTGACTAGCAGTTGGGCTGTTTGTAATGTTATTTTGAGAACTTTGGTATATTCAAGATGGCGAGACACGCACTTTGTTGCTAAAGTTGAAGGCTGTATATTTGCAAGATTTTGCTTAGATACACCTTCAGGAATATAGTGGAAGAGCTTTTTGCATGAATAAATGAATGCTCACCTGGCAGATACTTACATTTTGGTTGGTCAGTGGGCCTTGAACCACGGGTACCTCATGAGATAGTCAGAAAGTTTCTTTCTTTCTTTCTTTTTTTTTTTTTAAATCCCTAGCACAGCTAAATGAAAATTTAAAAGTATATATTATAATAGAGAAATCAATGGGAAGGGTGTTTCAGTTAGGACAAGTAGGTTTGAATCCTGATTTTTCAAAGCTTCCCTTTCTTCTTTCTTACTCTCTTCCCAGTCTGATTATTCTGTACTGTGACTACTCCTGCTGGGAACCCTCAGTGTCAGTGAGTACCTGAAGAAAGCTGTGCCTGCAGGGACATTCCAGCACATTCCAATGATGCCGCATGAATGTAACTTTTACAGTCTACGAGTGAATAAAAACATATCGATTGTATTTTGTGGTGTACGTCATGATTTTAGAAAGCAGACATTTAGGTCGTGGAATTGCCTTATTATGTTAACCAGAGAGCAGATGGCATGGTGCCACAGACATATAATTTTACTCAAAGGGACTTTTAAGGTTTTGATGTGTTTTCTTTTCCTCTTATTTCCCTGATGGCTTCTTTTTATTGAAGGGTAACTTAAGGAGACCTGGTAGCAATTTTACTGCTTTCCCCTGACAGTTTGAAATAATAGCTTGGTCTTTGGTTGCACTGATCTTCTACTAGTCAGCTGGATTCTGGTTTTTGTCATGTGGCAGTGAATTGAAAAAAAAAAATTCATAGTATGATTTACTAAGTGGATTCTTTTTATATGCATCAATTAGCAACAGACAACAAAGTTCTAGTTGGTCACACTTTCCTAAAGTACTGGCAAGTCACTGTTTGTCCTTTTGATTAGAGAAAACTATTAGCTTGGTTTCTTAGGAAAGCACATCTGGCTACTGACTGCTTACCGAACACCTTTTTTGTCCCTAGCATTAGTCACTGAAATTTCAAAGGTCATGTCTAAATTGTTCCTAGTTAGGTGAGCAGGCTTTCCTCATGTCGGAGGGCGGTAGTTTTGGTTACTTCATTCACCACACGTTTGAATACTTAAAAGGTACCATTTGTTTCTGTGCCTAGATTTTACAGTTTAACCCATTCTTTACCTAAAATATCATCATCAGACGCCTCCCCTTTGTTTCTCCAAAATGTGCATAGCCAGATCGGATTACTTTTGGATTTCCTGTCATCTCCTAGGCGGATTTTGTGAATGGCTCCTGTTAAAAAATTACAATAACGTTTGAATCGGAAGGATGGAGACCTTGGGTTTTCATTCTTCACGGAGGGCTGTTTGTGTGTGGTGCACCCAGTACATGGGTAATGCTGGCAAATCTGTGCTTTATTACAGGCTTAGGACCAGCACAGCAGCACTGAGCTGTGTGTGCCTGTCTTTTAATTCTTAGCCAACTCTTTTGTGATGGAAATGAAACCAGTACAGAATCTTTGCGGCGGCGAGGGAGAAAACAGGCACAACACGTGGAAACTGACCCTTTGAACCAGCTGAGAAGGCAGCAGTGGAATATATATATATATATATGTAAAATAATAAAGTGAAACGTAGAGATAAGTAGTTTGGTTTAACTTTGGCGTGAAGAGAAGCGGCAGACGAGTGGGGCCCTTTGACAAACGGAGCCCGTCCCCCGACCCTGACTCTGGTGATCCCTTTGCACTGTTGGAGGTCTTAAATAACTGATGAAAAGCGCTTCGCAGTCCCAGATCTTTCAACTGCTCCGAGGGCGGAATGTGACTCAGGCGACAGTGTTTGCTGCGGTCGCCCAAGGAAGCAACACGGTCTCAACCAGGAGCGGACGGGCCTCGGGCGCCCAGTGCACCCGGGGCGCCGCCTTCTCCGCGCTCACCCGGCCCAGCCCCGGCCGGCCGTCCCGGGGTGCGCGCGCGGCAGATGCCGGATCGTGGGGCGGAGAGCGCACAGCTGTTCCCGTCGCTCCATGGCCGTGCGGTCCGCCGGCCTGCTTCCCTTTTGCCTCCCCTCCCCCGCCGTCGGAATAAAGACGCTTTCCCCTCCGTGACGCTCCCGTCCTAGGGTTGAGCAGCCAGCCGTTTCCCAGCGGCTCGGACGCGGCTCTCCGTCCCGCCGCTCGCATTGTTTTCCCTGGTGGCGGCTGAGGCCGGCCGGGGGCGTGTCCGGGGCGTGGCCTGCGCCCGGGCCGGGCTTCGTGCTCCCGCGGCGGTGGCGGCGGCGGCGGCGGGGACGCGCCCTGCTCCCCGCCCGGGACCCGTTCTTGGCCCTGAGCGCTGTAAATCTGTCAGCTCTTCACGATGCCTTCACCTCTTTCTTCATTTGCTCCAGCTTCTAGTTTGACAACGTTCCCCTGAGGCGGAATTCTAATCTGCTTCCAATTAGTTGCAAAATGTGACTGAAATTTCCACATTATGACTGCTGTTTTACTTGCACGCACACATCTAGAAACAAATTAATGCTCTTGAATATTTATTTTTTGAGCCCTTGAATTTACTTTAAGAGGGAGGGTTCCAACTGTTTGGAATGACTTCCGGGATTTGCATTTACCCCCCTCCCTGTCCCCAGTCTCATAGTTGGGGTGTATTAAAGCCAACCACCACGACTGTGGTTGGGGGCTGCTGTCATCCTGTAGTGCGCCTTTGCCATCCTTTCAAGATTTTCCGATATACTGCATCTGTTGAAGTTTTGCAAATAAATATTATAGTGTTTCTAAAATAAACAAAATGAGGATGTTTGGCTAAGGAAGGGTGCCTGCACAGTGTTTTAATGGGATACAAGCATATACAAATTTACTTTTAAATATATCTCAAGTATATTTGGCCAAAACACAAAGATTTTTGTTCTACACTTTTGAATTCTTTCATCTCATGTTCAAAAGCTGTAAATCCAAAAGCATGAATTGGATGATTAGTTGGCTTGACAGAGTAAGGGCACTGGGCACTGTGTACCCCAAGTTTGTACCCAGGTCTCTGGAGATCACCCCGGGCTGCAGGAGCTCCTGTGTTGCAGTTGGCCCAGTCCTGTGATTTCAGTCTCCTCTCCTGGTACCTAATCTACTGCTAAGACAATAGACTGCCCTCTGAGTTTTGGGGTAGTCTTACTTTGAGGGAGATCAATACTACAACTCTCCTTTCTCCAATTCTATTTTCTGCTTTTCAGTGATTTTTTTTTTCTTTTTACACACAGTTGTTGGTCTACTTGATTATATTTAATATTAGAGTGGCTTAAATCTTGATTACTGAGAAAGTCAGGACAACCGTTCTGTTACTTGCCTGGAAGAATAC
This sequence comes from Dasyprocta punctata, assembly GCA_004363535.1. Classification (NCBI taxonomy): domain Eukaryota; kingdom Metazoa; phylum Chordata; class Mammalia; order Rodentia; family Dasyproctidae; genus Dasyprocta; species Dasyprocta punctata. The sequence goes on along the minus strand of RJWM01000513.1, from coordinate 164,925 downwards.
TTTATCAAGCCCTGTACAGGAGAGTTTTAGTACCAGGGCAGTGAATCTCTGGCCTAATAGTTGCAGATAGGTGGTACTCTTAAGTACTAGGATGTAAACAGTCAAATTTACTGGTGCATTTTATAGTAAAGTTCAGTCCTCAAGCATGCTGGCAGATTGATATCAAAAGTAATAATGGGCTTTAAAGAGGTGTGAAGGATTTTATTGATGGTAAAGTGGTTATGTTGATCACATCATTCTGTATTACTTTGTAAGTTACACCTTCTCATGTAAATGGATTGCATCCCTTGTTTTTTTTTTAACAGCACTATGAGATATAACCATAAAAACTATATTGACTGATTTTTACTGTCCTTTTTTATGTGCTGTTTTGGATCTCTGTAATCAAGAGGTACAGCATTTATTTTACTCCGTTTTAAAAAAATCTTACATTACTTATTTATTATATATGTAGAATATACATTATTTAAATGATTTTATGGAAAAAAATCCTTCTGTTTTAGCTAAGCCAGAATTCCATAAAAGAGGCCTCTTTGTATTGCTTCCCTTTTTCTTACTCAATGACTGGAAGTAAAAAAAAAAAAAAATTCCAAATTGAAGCCCATAAAAATTTAAAATGTAAGCCTTTCAGATTGTGGAAACCTCCTGGGTTAAAAAAAAAAAAAATAGTAGCCCCATAGTGAAATGTTCACAATGGGCATGATTGTGGTAGCCCCTCAAGTCCTGGGGTTCACTAATTACCCTTTAATGAGGTCAGTCTGCCCCAGCTTTTTTCCTACCTTGGAAGGAAAAGCACATGAGACAGTTGGAGTTCAAGTGGGTCTGGCCGTATTTGCAACTTAGCATAACTGCTTTGAGGGCCCCCAGGCGCTTCACTGGGGCCAGGCATTTTTGTTCGGGAGGAGGCTACACACAGCTCCTCATGGTGTGAGGAGAAGCCACTGTGGGTCTTGGAAGCATTTCAGGCTTTTGTTGATGGTACATAGTTTTATAAACTCCAAATGAGCTTATTGCCTTTTAACTATTGGGAGAGCTAAATAATGGGAGAACCTAGAAGTTTCTGGGTTGAGCAGCCGCCAAGCAGTTTAAAAAGAAACCAAAAAAAACACAAATGAATAGTTTAATTGTAGAGCAAATGATTTGTTTACAGATTGAGACTTATTCGGTCACTAAATCCTGTGGACCAGGAGGTGATAAAATGAGGCCATTAGGTACAGAAACTGAATGTCCAGTGTTAGGTTTTGTGATCATGCTCAGCTGTTTTGACCATCTCCCCTTTTTCCACAAAAGAAGAGAAAGAGGAATGAAATGTTTAATGGTGAGAACTGCCTGACCCTGTGCACCTTCTAAACTGTAAAGAAGGAGGGAAGGAAGAGGGATGCAGGTTGTTACTTTTTGGTGTCTGGTCCAGGAACTAAAACCTTACGGTTCATCTAGGTGAGAGAGGGATTATAGGATAGCTGTGGAATTTTCCTGTTAGAATGAGAGGAATGATGGTGGAGGTCAGAGTAAGGGGTAGGAGAAAGGTGTGTGGGAAAGAGGGTGGTTGGTGGAGGGCCTTTGTCGCCGAGGCCTGTACAATGCTTTCTCATGAATAGCAGGGACCCTTTGCAGAAATTTCCCCTGCTTCATTCGTTAGTGGCCGTGTCCCTGAATAGAAAGGGACTCTCCAGCAATGGCAGTGAAGTGATGTGGCAAATTTGTGGAAAGGGCGGAGCTGTTGCCTGACAGCCTGAATTTCAGCATGACTTTAAAAAAAAAGAATCTTTTTTAAAGAACTAGATTATATTTAAAAGTAGAAGATGAGAACTTAGGGTGTTTGTTTCCATAATAGATGTACTTCAGTTTTCTAATCTTATTAATAAATAGGCTTAGGAGAATCTCTTATCTAGTAAAGTGTTGATTTCTGGCAGTGTCATTCTAAACACTGGCCAACTCACTATTTTCATTTTTACGTTAATCTTGAGAGTGCAGCCCTTTATCTCAAACTGCTCTTTTGTATATAAATTGTCATCCTTGCTGATAACTCAGGATACTCGTGCTGTTTCAACAGGAAGCCTTCGTGTTCTGTCTGCTTTGAACAAATCCATTCTTTCCATGACATTAAAATCATTCCTGTTTCAACAGGAAGCCTTCGTGTTCTGTCTGCTTTGAACAAATCCATTCTTTCCATGACATTAAAATCATTTGCTCATTACTTGATACATAGTTGATCAGTTGAACTTTTAATATCTTAATTAGCTTGAGGTGAACTTGCTTTTCTTCTTTACTGTACCGGTATCATGGTCCCTTAGAAGTGGCTTGAGTTTTGAGTCCAAATCCTGACAGATGGCTAAGAACATTCCACAGAGTTGCCTTTGCTTTGGAGATGGTGAGCAAGAAGGTGGTAGGAGTTGGGGAATAAACATAGTGTAAGAAATTAGGTCTAAATGGTTTCAGAACTGTTGAACTCTTAGTTATTGTTTTAATGTATTTTCTTAATTTATCATGCTTTTATCTTAGTATTTTCTATATTAATGAAGATTGACTTTTACTTCTGTGAGCATCCAGCATAATTTTCAAAACTCCAAACTTTTGAATCTTAAACTCAGCACTACTACAGATAATTTGTGAAAACACATTTTTAAAAACACATACAAAAACCATCATTTATGAAAACGGTAAAACTCTGCAAATGCTTGTTACCTCAATGTGATTTCTTTGGTAGTGGTTTGAATGTGAATATGTGTTCAATCTAGGTTTACTTAGCAAACCAAGATAAGTATAAAGCTGAAAAAAACAAAACAAAACAAAACCACCTTGGCTCCCATTAATATTTATGACAGCCTTGAGGCCGTGCAAGCTTGAAATCTCCCTGCAGTTTTAATCTTTCCTGGAAAGAAAGCTTTTTACCAAATTATTAGTGCATCCATCACATAAACACTTCTGAAGATGTAAAATATGTCCAACCTAAACCTGCTACCTATGTCAGTAACTTTCGCTGTGTTCACTTGCCGTGTATGAATAGGGAGTAGATGCTGAGCTTTCTGCCTCTGAGAACTTAATATTAGCAAGAGTTTTTCTTGTCAGTTGCACAACTTAAAAAACGAAGTTTATATTTTTGCAGTGTTGGGCAAGAACCTAGGGCATTGGGTAGGCTAGGAAAATTATCTATCGCTGAGCTACACCTCTGGTCCCACTTTTTGCCTCTTGCTCTTTAAGCGCTTTAACCTGTTCTGTATACTGCTCAAGTCGATTCCTTTTGTTGTCCATTTAAGTGTGAAAGGAAAAACAACTAACCTCTAAAATGCTCAGAAAATCATTTTTATAAATTTGATTATACCAAAGTCTAATACTTCTATCTTAGCTCATATTACAGTCTTAAAGTCTCCTTTGAAAAACTAGCCTATGAATCTATAAGCCCGTTATGAAGTCATGTACATCATTCCCTCATAAAAACCAGTGTTTCTCCATTTTCCTGGAAGTAGCACAGCTGCAGAGTTACTTCCAGCAGATAATCCTGTCTAGTTTTAGGTTGATGGAAGTTCTGTAATACCTACAGTTATGTTCTGATGATTGGATGACAACATGCGATCACTTGCCTTGTTATATTTCAATTCTCTTAAGTATATTAAATCTTAAACATGCTGAGTTTTCCTTTCTGACATTTGTAGTAAACTCTGAAGAGGTTGGGAAGACTTTTGTACTTGAAAAATCTAGAAAGTGCCTCATGTATTCAAATCACATTTGTATTGGTGCTCAATATATAAACACAGACCTCTAAGTGAGTGGCTTGCCAGCACACAGTAAGCGGTCAGTAGTCAGAAAAAGTTAAATGATGGTGGAAAAAATAGACACTTTTCTCTCTTGATTGTAAATTCTGAAAGGTTTTTTTTTTTTTTTTAATTTCCTTTTGGATTTTTTGAAAATCACTTTGTGGACCTAACAAATAATAGTAACGACAAATAATTCTGTCCAGTGAGGTAGAGTTGCCACCGTGTTATTTGAGCCAGAAAGTGCGTGCATAACTGGAGAGAGAGTGTTTTGCTGTGGTCGGTGTGGTTTAAACCCCCGCACTGAGCATAGCATTTAGTTTCTCAGCTTACCCACAAAATCTGTGACTAATTTAGTGAATGTGAAGATTTTTGCCCAGATGGTTCGGTTTAATTGTAAAAACTGGAAAGATTTCAAAGTACCCTTTGGGGGAGTACAGGAAACAACAAGTAAACAACAAAAAAGAATTAAAAGTAACCATAAATCACTAAACATAGCATGTGTAAATTATAAACACATATAACTGTACAGACTTAAACACACACAGGAGTGAGTATACACAGGCATGGAAAAGCTTAAAGAATTAATGGCAACAGCATTGAACAAATAGACTCTGTAAGGAGAGTGTTGGAATGTTGAAGGATTTACAGTGTTTTGCTCTTAGGTGCTTTTGCCATGAGTGTGTTTGGCCCTTCTTGGACTCAGAGCTGCCTTCCCCTCCAGTGCATTGAAGTGTCTCTTTCAGTCACTGGCTATTCTTGGTCAGGGTGTTCGTTCACCAAACAGCGTGCGTCCTGCCTCCCCCAGGACTTGGGTAGCCAGTGTTCTCTCTCTGTAAGGCTCTCTGAAGCCAGGGCTGCCTTGTTTTCCCCATGCTTCAGCTGCGTAACCCAAGAGGTAAGTGAGGGTGTGGAAAGGAGCAGGTAGATAGTGATTAGTGCTAATCAGGCCCCGCTTCCTGTACAGTATCAGTTTCTTTTCACACTTCTTGCATGTGATGGCCGTATCAGAATGAGTGTGACAGCCTGAGTCAGGGCTCCTACAGCTTCTCAAGGCCTTTTCCCTTAGCTGCTTCTTGTCCAGATCACAGCTTAAAGGACAGAAATTGGTCTTCTTCCTTGTTGTAGTCAGGACCCTGTTGGCCTAAACTTTGAGATTGTAAATAACCTTTGAAGTTGGTAGGCTAGTAGGGTTCTAGAGTGAGCTTCACTTGTGTGAACTGTGATTACGGGGTGGGGGGGAGAAGAGTACTGTGACTTGGGGTTTAGGAAGTAACAGGACAGAAGACGAGGTGGGGCTAGTCTATTGATAGTATCTACTTTGAGTGAAGTGCTTGGAGTCTACAGCACAGTGCTCTATACGAGGCAAATGATGCAGTCACTTTTTTTTTTTGGTGTAGTAATGGAAAAGTACCCACATTTTTATAAATAAATATGTTTTATAATGTTCAAAAAGGATAGATAAGTAAGCTAAATTTTTGTGCATGATATGTTTACTATATACCAATTGCTTTAATATTTAATGATCGTCTTTAGCGTTTTGAAATGGCCCAATGAAAGAGCTTGAGGATGTTTTGTGTATAAGGAAGATAAACAAAAGGCCAGAAGTGTTGGGGTGGTGATTTTCAGATTCAGGAAAACCTGTATAAAATGGATCGGGCCCATAGAAGCTCCTTCCTGTAGGGGAGTACATGTCATCAGTGAGGCCATTATTACCAGTGGCATGGCAGGGCAAGATAAACAAAGGTCAGCCACCCCAAAGCAGATCCAATTTTTGCCCAGCTTGGCCAACTTTCTCTAAAGAATATCTTTTGTGCCTATAATCCCAGATAATTGGGAGGATGAAACAGGAGGACCTAAAATTTGAGTCAAGCCTGCGCATCATTAGTGAGGCCTTGTCCCAAAATAAAATTAAAGAAAGGATGTAGCTCAGTGGTAAGAGTACTTGCCTATCATGTACAAGACTCTGGGTTCAATTACCAGCATTGCAAAAACACAAAACAAAACAAAACACGTCATTTTTATGTTTTCCTGTGTTCCTGTCTGCTTAGAGGCTAAGTTCTGTTTATTAAGAGCTTTGGTCTCTATTAACAATTATCTATGAAATGACCCTTAAGATTGTACTACTACCCTGTCAGAGGAGGAGAGCTTTCCTGATGTCATAAATGACACCTTTTGGGCAATCATCTTTACTGCATATTTATAATGTTGGATTTGGGACAGCTTTTTCCTAGGGATTTTTAAGATACTTAGAGTTGGAAATAAATTTGCAAAGGATGCGGTTGAAATAGGATCAGACATAGTTTTATCCCCCACCCCCTTTTTTTTTTGTCTTTTTGAGACATGGTTTCACTGCGCAGTTCGGGCTGGGCTTGAACTCACTTTGTAGCCCAGGTTGGCCTCAAATTCTCAGTGATCCTCCTGCCTCGGCCTCCTGAGTGCCAGAATTACAGGCATACCTGGCCTTCCCCCTGATTTTTAAAAGGACTTTTATAACTAACATAAGGCCTAAGATTTAAATTCGGTCCCAAGAAAGCAAATGAGAGCCTCAGGATGACTACTGCCATTAAATTGTGCTGTGAGACCGACCTGAGAGCCTAAGTATCATATGCTTCTGCTTTTCGTATTTGTTAATACATTTTTACATATGTGTCCACTTAAAAGTTGTGCTTTCTAGAAGTTCTTATGTACCTGATAAAATTATTTTGGGGACTAGAAATAATGCACATAGCTGAAGAAGATGTTGTGAAGGAAGTAGTACAAGGTTAAGGTCACAAAAATTCAAGGCAGAAAGGCAGTGGTTTGTGATAAACTCAGTATAATTTGTGCAAGTAGTCATACTTTTTATTTCCACAGAACCAGTGACTTGGGAAAGGGAGAGAGTTTAGGCTTCACAGAACATGTGTTTCTGTGGTGGAAGTTCTGCAACGCTCTAGGCCAGAGATGGCAAACCTTAGAGAGACTGAACACCCAAACTGCAGCCTGAACCTCACTTATTTACAGCAGAGCTCCAACACTGCAGTTAAACCTGAATGCTGAGGTTTTAGTTCAAAGCAAACAACTCGTAGATTAACATCTTTAGTTTAAAAGGAAAACACAATAACAGAGCTTTTAATGATACAAACAAATGTGTTTTTATTGAAAGGTAAAAGTTTGCATTTGACGCGCTTTTGCACAAAATGCTGATAATGCGTGAACTTGGCAGGGGTGACTGAACTCACCCACCATCTGAGAGGGCTGTATGTACCGGTTGCAGCACGTGTGCCAGAGGTTTGCTGCCACTCTTCTAGGACACAGTGGAGAACACTTGTTCACTGGAAAAAGTGTAGTAGGAGATTTGCCTACTTGTTGCCAACCTCTTTGGGTTGGTTTTCGAGACTTTCGATGCTAGGAACTGCACACTAAGCCTGAGGTTGAAGCACAGGGCTGACGTAGCTGTGGCCTTGAAGCTCTGTTACAGGTGGAGAGTCATGTTGAGTATAAGCTTGAGATGCAACAGAGCAAATTCAGGTCAGGATCGCACCCACCAGATTCTGCAACCTACGCACAATGAAGAGGGAACAACGCCTGCAGTACCAGTCAATTGGACTCTATACTTTTTCCTGGATGCACTGCCCAGCCTTGCTCTTGGCTGGTTGCACATGCTGTTAAGTCCCCTCAGATCATGCACATGGTATATGCTTTGCACAGACCTGCACAGATTGGATTGGAGGTGGAAACAAGTCTGACCAGGTAGGGCCTTGGAGACTAGGATAAAGAGTTTGAATATGGTGAGGAATCTTCAGTTTTTAGCAGGAAGGAAAAAAAATATATATATATATACACACACACATACATACATATGTATATATATTTATATATGTATATATGTATATTCTATATATATGTATTATATATATATATATATATATATATATATATCATGAGTTAGTCTTTATATTTTTGGGCAGTCCTGTGGGTTGAAGCCAGGGTCTTTGTCCTGAGCACACCCCCTCTCCTTTTTCTCTTAAAAATGAGTCACAGTCTCACTAAGTCACTAAATTGCCCAGACTGGGCTTGAACTTGCAATCTTTCTGCCTCAGCCTCCCAGGGTGCTAAGATTACAGGTGTGCACCACCATGCCCAGCTTAATCTGTTTTTTAAAAGCCTCATTTTGACTGTCGTGTGGATGATTTGCCATAGAGAGGCTGGAAGAGGAACGGGAAAATCAGTTATGAGATTTCCTCAGCAGTCCGTGCCGGAGATGAGAAACCCCTTGGGAATCATGGAGGTGATGCGAAGTGGTCACACTGTTCTAAGATAAACAGAATGGGATGTGAATATGGAAAAAAATGAAAAGTAAGGGTAATGTCTGGATTTGGGGGGTGGATGGACTCAAGAGTTACAACTTGCTTTCAGTATAGCCGCTGAGCCCTGATGTGGTCTGCTCAGTTGGACGGCTGGGTCTGAGGGCATCCGTAGGAGTTGGACTGGGAGAGGTCACCCAGAGAATGAGTCCAGTGGGGCAAGACTGGGGCCTGGCACTGAGGCACGGAGGATGGATGGTCCTGGGGAGAAGAGCGGTCTAGACGAACAGGAAAATTAAAACTTCAATTGAGGAGCTTGGGTTTCTTTTGTGGGTGGTGAGGAAAAACAGAGAATGATGACCGCCCTGGGAGCGATCTGGTCCCTGGGTGCAGCTGCGGGCCGCCCTAGTGAGGACAGCTCCTCCACTCACAGGAGGGGGAGTGCCTGTGCCTGCAGCCTGTTGCCAGGTTTGTGGTCAGGAAAGATGTGGTCAGGAAAGATGAGTACTTGTTTAGGGTTGTTTAGGGTCGATGCTGTGTTCTCAGATTTTTTTTTTTTTTTTAAAGAGATGTTACAGACAGCCTTAAATATTAATTCCTTCCTTCGTTCTCTGCCTCCTTCTCTGAGACGTTCAGACGTGGAAAAGCTCGGACGGAGGGCGGCCGTGCGGGGCAGGCTTTCCCTTCCCCAGCGTGCGCTGGGCGCCCGGTCCGGGGTCCAGTGGTGCGCAGGCCGCCGTGGGGTTGAGGAGGCGCGGGCCGGTGCAGAGGCAGGCCTGCTGTGTTGGGGCTGGGCCCTGAGTCTCAGAAGGCCAGAGGGCCTCGGGGAACTTTCTAGAACCCAGACTGCGGCTCCCGGGCCAGTGGGAGCAGCGCGAGCCAGGGAAGGAGCCTGGAGAGATCCAGGTGCGGCAGAGGAGGGGGCCGGCGGCCGGGCGCCGCGGAGACTCAGACATGGGCCGCAGCGGCTCCTGTGAGGAGGCCGAGGCAGGAGGCCCGCGTTGGCTTGGGTTTGACTTCCGGCACCAGCCTGAGCTCTGATTTCATTCTCTTTTTTTTTTTTTTTTTTTTTTTTCGGCACCGGGAATTGAACTCGCAACCTTGCGCCTGCCAGGGCAGGCGCTTAAGGCACTGAGCCAAACTCCCGGCCCTGGTTTTTTTGAGGCAGGGTCGCACTATGTAGCTCAGGCCGGCCTCGAACTCACATTCATTCTCATTTTTAAGTTTAAGGGAGATGGAGGTGCTGTCTTGGATGAATTTGAGCGACTGATTTCATGGGTAGGATTTAAAAAAAATTTTTTTTTCTAGCGAGTGGACAAGATAGAGAATAGTGCTTTCCTCAGAAGACCTTCATGAAAAGGGAGGATTCCTAGGGGGATGCTTTCCACGTGTCTCTGGTCTTACGTTGTACACACTTCATATGCTATTATTTTAATGTAGTTGGTTATTATAACAACAGAAATTAAAAATGATGGGGTGGTAATAGAAGTTGGAAGGCCAGGGTTTCCTGTCTCTCTTCCCAAGGAAGGCTTGCACACTCCCGGAGGGTTTAACACACCTACTGGGGAGATGGCTCTGTAGTCCTGAGAAGCCAGCTTTGTTCGTGAAAGTACTTTTTGATTGACTTTGAAAGTTGGAAAAGCTGGCCATGAATCTGTGAGAATTTAAGCTGTACTAAAATGTTATATAATGTAAAGTAGGCTTTACTTCCCGGTAGACCCCTCAGTCTGCTCCCTTGGGCCAGTTACTGTGAACAGTTCCCCATCTGTTCAAGCATATATATTTCTTGTCTTCTTATACAGGTTAGCGTGCATAAAGAAACTGATCTGCACCTTGCTCTTTTTTTTTTTTTTTTTTCACTTTGCTCTTTTTACTTCTCTGTATGTCTTGTGTAACATGTTCTTTCTACATTTGATCCCATAATGTGACTAGTTGGACAGTATTAGGTTGCTTCTAGTATTTCTCAGTTTTAAAAAATGTTCTAGGGAAGCATCTTTATGTGTTTGTATTTCAAAATGTAATTGTCCTCCAAGTTGATTACATCAGTTTGCATATCCTCCAACATGAAATGCCTGTGCTTCTCCAGTTTAACTCTGTGGACCGTAATTTTCTGGCATTAATGCTAATCTAATAGAAATGCATTATTTTAATTTGTATTTTTTGTATGTATAAGTCATCATATCTGTTTTCCTATATATATATATATATATATATATGTAATCTTTAACCTTTGCCTACTTTTCTTGTGAATTATTGGCCATTTCTTTTGGTTTGAAAATATTTCAGTGTATATTAATTACATTTTTTTATATTTGACAAATACTTTTCATGTGCTTTGCTACTGTTTATCTTCATCTCTTCATTTGTCTCAGTTCTCTTTATACTAGTCGAATCCCCTCACTCCCAGATATTCTAAATTGTGTATTCAGTTATGGCTGCTGACTTTGTATTGGTTTAGGAAGATTAATCCAGTATTATTAAACTTTTTTTTTCTACTGCTGCTTTTATTGTATTTCAGCTATCTTTATGGTCTTTAATGGAAGACTTGATACTTGCCTTATTGGCTTTGAAGGCTATCTTTCTATATAATTTTTGACCAGCTTTTGACCCTGTACCCCAAATTTTTGAACTATTAATATACAGTTTCTTGATACATAGTTAATATGTAATATATTAGTAGAACTGTGCTCTAAATTAGCTGAAGAATACTTAGTTTTTTTCATTTGTCCAATTACTCAGTCCCAGATCCTTTTTTTTTTTTTTTTTTTTGCAGCACTGGGGATCGAACTCACAGCCTCGCACCTGCCAGATGGGCAAGCTGCTGAGCCAAACTCCCAGCCCTGGTTTTTTGAAGCAGGGTCGCACTATGCAGCTCAGGTCGGCCTTGCGCTCGCGTTTTAGCCCAGGCCGGCCTGGAACTCACAACGCTCCGCCTACCTCAGCCTCCTGAGTGCTGGGATTAAAGGCGTGCGCCACCACGCCCAGCTAGTCCCAGATCCCTTACCCTTGTTCTGATTCTGTAGCTCCTTTGTGTGCTTTTAGAAAAAGCTTCAGACAGCTTATCTGAAGGTCTCTCTCCTCTCTCTGTGTCTCTCTCAAAGGATGGGCATTAAGAGTCGTTATTAGGATGCTTTTCAAAAGTGATTCTTTCTTGAAAAATTACTACAATATTGCTTTAAATATGACTTCATTAAGAAGTTTTACAGGTGGTTAATTAGTGTGCTTGGTCCAATGGGAGGCAGAGGAGGACTAGTGATTGATTGTAGCCCCAGCCCTAGGAATATTTACACTGAAGAAACACATTTATGTTTTCTAGAATCCTAGGGCAGAAACACAAATGAACTATTTAAGTAGTAACGATGAGCCTTGGCTTTGCTTAGCATTTTGGTTTAGCAGAACATAGATAATTGCTGTGGAGAAAATGTTTTGGAAGTGTGTAAAGCATGCAGTTGTGTTTCTGCTGTAGGTCTCATCATGGAGTTCCTCACAGAGTTGGGCTTTGACGTCCTTGATCCTGGGCAGAGCTACTGTTTCTGGGCTTGTTTTCTTCTTGGACTGCATTTTCTGAGTTGTCCTTCCAGTTCCAAAAGAGTCATAATTTCTCCTACTCCTACTTACTGCACTGGAGACAGATGTCTTTTATCTTCACTGTTCCTGTTTTCCTCTGTGTTTGAAACCAGCTTTCCCTGCCAACCTAAGACCCCCTGAGCACCTGAATGCCATCTTACTTATTTTTGTTTCAGTCAATGTATGTCACTCTCTTAGTAGGATTTCAGAGTAGAGGAGGGCCGTAATCCTGATCCTATTGGGTCCACAATTTTTTGTGTTTTTTCTAGGTAGAGATCACAAGCAAAAACACTTTTGAGAATTATCTACAATCTTACATTTATATGACATTTAAAAATTCTTCTGGTACTATCATCTGTATAATCAGTTATATTGCTCCTGCTTTCCAGGGTCTGGTAGAACATGCCTGTTGAATTTTAAAGGATAAAGATAAAGATGATTTCCCCAGAAGGGTCATGCTGTGTCAAAATAGCAGATTGTAGTGGCATCTTGTTTGTTGGTAGATTTTTGTCTGATGATTTCTTTGTTACCCACAAAACCCTTAGGGCCAAAATGGAACCCTACTCTTCAAAAAAGAAAGAAAAAAAGTCATTATTCAAAAGCAAGAAAGAAAGTGTTTAGAGTATAATTTATACCAAGTCAACAATCAAATTTGCAAATTAAAAAAAAAAAACCTCAGCTAACCCAGGAGTTTGCAGTGTGATAAGATCAGAGGAACTCAGGCATGAATTTGGCACCTAGAGTCTGCCAAAATTTGTATAAAAATTGAAAGTGTGCCTGTAATCCCAGCACTCAGGGAGGCTGAGGTAAATGGATCACCATCAGTTTAAGGCTTGCCTGGGCTACACAAGGGCCAGTCCAACAGATTACATACTGAGACCCTGTCTCAAAAAATCAAACAACAACAGCAAAAACCCAAAGCAACAATGACAACAAACCCCCAAAACAAACAAACTAAAAAACACAAAACAAGAGAAAAATACTGGAAGCAAAGCCTATTCTGAGGACTCTCATGTGTAATCATTGATTAGTTTGTCATTAATAATAACTATTGTTAAACAGGTTGATTTTTACCTTGAAGTTGTCATTAAACTGAACGTATTATTAAAGTATTTTCTTTCTAAAAAATGCTCTTGCCAGTATGTATTCAGTAGATAGAAACTATGCATATTTATTGTGAAAGTCTTGTTTTATTTGAACCATTTCTGATACTCACGTTAGCTGTAGCAGGGCTATGGTTCTGTAGGTCTTCTACTAAGTGGTATTTCATTTTTAGCGTAAGGTGTTTTTGCTGGAGGGAAGGTCAAGAAATCTCATAATCGAATATATTATAAAAGATGACAGGCGATACCCATTAGTGAGAAATCTAGCATCTTTTCAGTGAGTTTCTAACTCTCATCAGCAAAGCCTGAGAATAGTTTTTTTGAGACTTCCCTCCTTTCCTCCATTAGTTCCCCAGATAAGTTACTGACTTAGAAGATCACTTCCTTTCTAATGTAAAAAATACTATCAGTAATTTTTAATCTTGGTACAGTGGCTAACTGCCTAAGGAATGTTTGTTGAATTCAATGGCACTTTATATTATGTGTATTTCCAAAGAACTATCCTGTTCAGTTTTTATGACAGCCTTCAAAGGTTATCATAAGACAGCATATTATTGCTCTGGTTTACAGTCAGAGAAACTGAGGTTTAGAGTGAATGCCAGTGGCTTGAGTCCATCAAACACTTATTAAATATGCAGTATCATGTCAAAGAGGCACAGCTCTTGCCCTTGAACTTAACCACCAGGTCAGTTCTTGTCTTGCCAAAAAAAAAAAAAAAAAAAAAAAAAAAAAAAAAAAAAAAAAAAAAAAAAAAAAAAAAAAAAAAAGAAAGAAAAAGTGCCCAAACCTTTACTTCTATACTTAGAGGGTTTCCCAGACTCCACAACATCTTTGAACCCCAGGTACAGAATTTTTGACTTAACAGTTGCTTGTCAACAAGTCCTTGAATTAAATGCCTTGATTAGGGGCCAAACAGCCTAACTACTGAGAAGCAACAGAAACTGCATGCTTTCCTTTCCTCCTCTAGTGTTTTTTCCCACCACCCCGTGCTGATTTTGATATGATGAACAACAAATGAAATAATAGGAAAACACTTTATCAAAATAGAGTGTTTTAGAAATACAAATGCAAACAAATCTGTAAGTGGCAGAGAAACCCAGGCCACACATTTTGTAATGGCGTATGTTCATATATTAGGGAGCCTGCTGGAACCCCTCTAAATGGTTAGTTACCAGCTGTTTTCTTTACTCTGATCACTTACAAAAAGCATACCTATCCTCACTGGTGTGTGTGCTAAATACTGATGTAACAGAAATAAATGCTGTGGCTGTAGCACAAATTTTTACAAATGTTCCGTGTATATGGGTTGTGATAACTCATTTAACTCTTAATTGCACAGATATCAGTAGGATTTATATCTGTCTTCCTTGAGATAGTTGAAAAGAAGAAATTTAAGTACTCCACACACATTTTGGTTTTGTTCTACAACGGAAAAAACCATGTTAATTTGAAGAAATTCTTTGGCGTGTGCACTAGTACTACTATTCACTTACAATTAAATTTGGTGAATGGCAGAAGAATTAGAAATGAAATACATGTGAGATTTTATAAAATTTCTGATTTTGAGAGTAGAGAAAAAACCAGTGGATATTTCTACTGTGCATGGAAATTTAAAAGTAATTCAGTAATGACTCCATTTTTTGACCTTCTTGCGTTAGAAAAGAGATATGGTGAAGGCTTGCTTGTCTTTATCCACCAAATAGCAGTTTCGCAGACCCTTGCAAGTTCCCATATGTTAGTGAAAAACATTTCTAAGGAGTTGGCAGCATTGCACTTTGTAGCGAATGCCAGCTCTTTCCTTGGACCAATTCAACAGAGAAGAGAAAAGAGGGGGAAAAGCCTTGCTTTAGTGGCTGAATTACTCTGACAGGCTTTCACATTACCCCTCCTCTTATTAATATTCTTTTTGATGTGAGCTTGTAAAACAGAGGATTGGCTGTTAATCTCCAAGATCTCAAGGGCTTTTGGCAGTGGCCCATAATTGATGTGTTCACATGGCTGTTGTCTGACTACTAATGATTAGACAGCAGTGTTATCTACCAGCTAAATCAGTGTTGCTTATAAATCACACTTGATAAACTGCAGTTTCATTTCTTCAAAGAGTCCGTACATGTCTGCAGACTTTGATAGAATTGCCAGAGGCATTTCATGATTCTATGACAGCTTAGATTAGGTTTATTTTTCATTTTTGTTTGACGAAATATTAGACTCTAACGCAAGTGAAAGAGAATTTGTTTTGTTCCTCTAACAAGGCACTTGGAGAATGATAAGCAGGGAGAGATTACCTGTTCTCCATGGGAGGAAGTACAGGTTGAAATGGCAGGCCTTATTTTTGCCTTTGCTACATACTCCAAGATGATTAGAGTGAGGCATGGGATTTGGGACCATGTCACTCTAATAAAAGGACAGATCCCTTTGGGGAGGAAGTTCTCAGAATGTGGGGTTGTATCCACATTGTCACGTGGCTGGGCTGGGCCATCTTGGACTGTGAGACTGTACTGACTGTTTGGTCATAATATATACTCAAATCCATGCATCAAAGCATGACTTTCTTTTATACAAGCAAGAAAAAGAATGAAGGTTTTATTAGAGCAGGTAACAGCTACAGAAATCTTGTCTGTTGTCCTCCTTCTTTCTCCACTCATGAGAGGATACTTGGCTGTCCTTAGACACACCCAGAATACCCCATCTGGCCAGAACTCTGCACCCTGCCGAGATGAAACCAGGTGGTGTGTTGCATATACATGGCACGCCTTGACTGGGAACTTACTTTCAGTCTTACGTCTTTATTTGACCACAAACTCCTGGGGCCTTGAGTTGACTTAAGTCATCTACAAGAGTAAAAAACCCAAAAGACTAAATTTCCAAGGCCAGTTCTGTGCTTTTCTGTAATTCTGCGTATTTCTAAAGCTCCTCAGAACCTTTTTGCTAACATTAATCTTTCCTTAATTTTAGATCAAAGTTTTTAGATTTCAAGTAAAAATTTTTATTTTTAGAAATTGATTTTTTTTTTTTTTGGTGGCAGTGCTGGGATTGAATCCAGGGGCTTGCCATATGAGCATATGCTAAGCAGGTTCTCTACCACTGAGCTATATCCCCAGCCCTTTTTAAAATTTTGAAACAGGATCTTGCTGAGCTGCCCAGGCTGGCCTCAAATTTGCAAGCCTGCTGGCTCAGCCTCCCCAAGTAGCTGAGTTTATGAGTATGCAGCACTGCATTGGACTGAGAAACTGATTTTTAAAGTGTGTTTTAAAAATGGTACTTTACAGAGAAGTTTATATAGTTTCAAGGTTATTAGTTATTAGATTTTAATAGACTAGAAAAATAACTGATTGATCTAGAAAAGATAGTCCTTTAATTATTTAAATGGATGCTTCATTTAGTTTTGATATATTATAAAACAGCTACTATATGAGAGTTTCTAAAGTGACTGTAAAAAAGAAAAAAATTATTAAGAGGCATAGAGTATGGTTTATATTATATAAAAAACATGTATGTGTAAGGACTGGATGGTAATATTAATGAAAGTAACTAAAATGTTTTAAAAGATTTTTAGTAGTTTTAAAAATGATATTTTCTTTTAAAAAGCATCATGTATACATATATTCATGAGGGTTTTTTGTTTGTTTGTTTGTTTGTTGGTTTTTTTGAGACAGAGTCTCGCTATGCTGTTCAAGCTGACCTTCTGCTCACTTTGTAGCCCAGACTGTTCTTGAACTTGCAATGATACTCCTGCCTCAGCCTCCCCAGTGCTGGGATTACAGGTGTGCACCACCACACCCAGCTATTCATGAGTTTTTATAAAGTATATTTTTACTATTATAGTAAAAATAAGCATGAATTCTTTAATTTTAAAGGATACCAGGGGTTTTTTTGACCAATGATTTAAATCATGATTCAAATCAACTTGATTTAAATTTAGCTTACTGTAATGCTAAAACCATCCACAGGTGTTTTATCAACTGACTGGAAATTATACATTAAAAGAAAGTAAAGATTTTCACGTGGCTAAGGGATGGTGTTGCCGATAGATGCTCATAGTTTGGGATTAGTATATGGCATGTATCCACATGTGCTTCATGTGGATCAAAGTATATCAACTGTCTTACTCATTGGTTCAGAAAGTTTGAGCAGTTTGTAATATGCAATCTAAGTGCCATGACCAGACATGTATTTCAAAGCTAACCTCTTTGTTCTGTGTGACTGACATTTAGAGGAGGCATTATTTAATAGGTATGAAATGGTGTCAATCCTCCCCCACCCCACAGTAGTCTCAGTTATTATAGCTATACAGAGTCAGTTCTGAAGTGAAACATACATGTGAAAATAAGTAAATGTTCTGGAAATATGAATCCTAAGAGAATTGATCCTTCTGCCCCTTTCCCTGGCCTTATTCCTTTGCAGCTTTATAAAACGGATTAGTAACTGAAAGCGTGGCTAGTAAGGCACATTTTTATTTACATTTGTACGTTCTTTTTCACTTCGGCAGTCCTGGGTACTGAACCTAGGGCCTTGCATGTTGGTCAAGTGTGCTTATCACTGAGTTGTACCCCTGCTTGTTTTCTATGTTGAGGCAGGATCTCTGTGAGTTGCCCAGCCTGGCCTCAAACTTGTGATTTTCCTGCCATCAGCCTCCAGCAGTTGTAAGCATGTACCACCATGTCTGATGTTTGTGCAGTCTTTTGATACCATTTTCTTAGAGTTCATTTAATTTGATTCTTGTGGTATTCCTGTGAAATTGTTCAGGTAAATGTTCTTGATGCCATTTTACAACTGTTTATACTGGAAGATCCTGGTCTCATTCTTAGGCTAAGATTCCTCCTCTAGAAGAGAAAATAAAACAAAAACAAAAAAAAAATCCCTCTCGCGATAAATCTTGTTATACACCTGATTCTAAATAACAGTATTCATTTATAAATTTATTCCCAGATAGTTTGAAGTGTATTTTTATTTTTCATCTCCTTTGAAACCCATCTTTTGGTTTTTCAATAAGTGTAGTGGCACATTTTTAATATATTTTAAAATCCATGTGATGCTTTAAAGAAGTATTGTAAGGTTGACAACTTGGATGTCACTAGGAGGGACCAGGATCCTGTGTGAGAGTTGAAAAAGCTTATTTAGGGTCTGCACTGGCTTTGTGATTCAGCCTTCTGAAGTGGAGGCCTCATTGGCTTCTAGATGACCAGTGACACACAGACGGTGGAGGGACATGGTATTTAGGGGTAGTTTCTGGTCCTCATCTAGTGGGGAAAAAATGAGTGCAGGGCTGGTGTTGAGTCATCTTTCTTCACCTGGATTAAGACAGACAGTTCCAGGCTGCTATGCAGATGCAGTGGGGCTGCCTGTGGCTGTTAGGTGAAATTAGTGGAAATGTTAGGCATTGGCTGGCTTTAAAAGTTAGCAGCCTTGCTTTTCTGTGGGGGGTAAGGTGAAAGCCCTGGACTGTCTCCTCTTGATTTCTCCACCACGTTATTGGCTTCCAGACCTCTCTACTGTTTGAGCTGCTGTCCTTTGGTTTTGGCCCTATGTGCTTGCTCCCTTATCTTTGGGTTGGACCACACCCCCTCACTCTTCTTGCTTTCTTCTCCATCCTTGTTGGGGTCTACCAAGTTCTGCCCCCACCCCTCTTTCACATTCTCCTCATTTGTCCCGAGCTATCTCATGCACTTCATTGGCTTAATCACTTTCCCTGTGCTAGTCTAGATCATTCCCTTGAGTTCCAGACAGTTGGTATGCCTGGTAGGTAGTGCCCCACGGGTGCCCTCAGGGAATGAGACTCTCAGCTCAGACTCCTGGAGCTCATCTTTGCATTTCTCTTCTTCTGCCACCTTCCTAACTCCAGCCTTTCCTTCCCATTCCCACTATGGCTGCCATCTCTTCCCTGGTGTTCCATCATGGCTTCCTCACTGCTCTTCTCCCTCCAGTTTTGTTCTCTCATCTGTTTTCTCACAAATTCTGTTGTGCTTTTTACCAGATAAATTGCCTAATCTCCCCTATGCCTGTTTTAGAATCGCTTCTGCTATCTTCAAACTTTGCAGTGAACCTCAGATTCTTAGCCTGGCTTGGGCTTCTTTGAGAGCTCATTCTTCAGCCTCAGCTCACCCTAACTGCCAACCCCTAACTGAATTCCGTATACAAAGGCCCTCAGTTCTGTCTGCCCCTCCCACTCTTTTACCAGGCCAAATCTATTCCCAACCCCACCCCACTGGTGCTCCCACAATGCCCTAGGCTTAACTGACCATCTTGGCTCTGACCATACTTTGCTCTGCAGTTTCCATTCATTTCCAGTCTGGCTTCAGAGGGCTACAGGAGCAATATGTGGTGCACAGTGTCACCTGGCAGAAACTTGTTTAGTGACAGGATGACTTCAACAGTGAGGCACTTTAATCAGCAACCATTATAAGGGGGAGGGTAGGGGGCCAGTATAGGTCTCCTTGTCACACAAATGGGCTCCTCTTGCCACCTCGGGCTTATGTGTTGATTTTAAGATCTTTGCATAATGACTGAAATGATCATCTCCCATTAGGTGCTGTCTTCCTCAGCATTGGCACTTGTTTACTTTTATTCTAAAATGGAATGGCTTAGCATCTTTTTATTTAAAAAATCTATATATAAAGCTGGGTATGGTGGTGCACACCTTTAATCCCAGCACTCGGGAGGCTGAGGTAGGAGGAGCGTTGTGAGTTCGAGGCCGGCTTGGGCTACAACGTGAGCGCAAGGCCGGCCTGAGCTACATAGTGCAACCCTGCCTCAAAAAATCAGGGCTGGGAGTTTGGCTCAGTGGCTTAAGCGCCTGCCCCAGCAGGCGCAAGGTTGTGAGTTCAATCCCTGGTACCACCAAAAAAAAAAAAAAAAAAAAAAAAAATCTCTATATATTTTGGTTTTCTGAGACAAGGTCTCACTATGTAGTTTGGACTGGCCTGAACTCACTGTGCCCAAGTTGTTCTCGAACTTGTGACAATCCTCTTGCCTCAAAAATAAATTTTAAATGATATAAGAAATACATGTTAACATTCAGTTAACATAGAGGACTCAATGAAAACTGATTCCCTCCCTCTCTGTTTTTATTTGCTTTTATTTTGGGTATGGAGTTGAAATAGGGTCTTGCTTTTTAATACAGACTGGCCTTGAACTTGCTATGAAGCTCAGGCTGGCCTTGAACTCAGTGGTCCTAGTGCCTCAGCCAGTCTCCTTAGTGCTGGGATTACAGGTGTGTCCCATCATGGCTGTCTCCCTCTGTGTTTTCATAAGGTTACACTTTCTGAAAGGATATATAAGAAACCGAGAGACTGGTTCTCTTTGGAGAGTGAGCTATTGGGTTTTAAAACTTGCTCTGTTCTCAGAAGGGAAAATCATTCTGGATCTATGAGCAGCATTTTTTTTTTTGTATGTGTGTAAGGCTCTATAAAAAGAAACATTTTTGTTCTGTGTGTGGTGTTGAAACTGAACCCAGGCCTTGCTGCATTCCAGGCTACTGATTTACCACTGAGCCACTGCTCCAAACATAAGAAAAAACTTTAAGATTTTGGTTTATGGTATTAAATTTGGTAGAGGGCATGACAAACCTTAGTGGGGTCGTCCATGGCTTTGTACTTTTGCTCCTGATCCTGAGAGGTAATTTCACTCTGAAGATTTTGCTGTCTCTGTTTCACAAAATCAGATGAAAAACCCCACCTCTGCTCATCTATAGAGCTATAAGAATGAATGTGTCTTTAAAGTGTCCTCAAGCACAGACATGTGCCTAGGTATCAAGTATGTATGACTATATGGTACACATTCATAACATGTAGCTATGTATGAAAATAGGTGGAACTTTGTGATTTTTTGTTTTGTTTTGTTTTTGTCTTTTTGAGACAGGGTTTCACTATGCAGTTTAGGCTGGCTTTGAAATCACTTTATTGCCCAGGCTGGCCTCAGACTTGCAGTGATCCTCGTGCCTCAGCTTCCTGAGTGCTGGAATTACTGGTTTGCACCACCATGCTGACTGGATTTTATGATTTTATCTCTTTCCTTAATCATTTTGGCTCTGTGATAAACTATAGAGAGTTTTACCAAATTGTGGTCAACAAAATTAATAAGTTTTAAAAACTTTACTTAATTTGTTGAAATAGATCAGTGTTATGGGTCAGCATTTGGGAGGTAGGAAGAGAAAAAGGACAAAACAATAAATGCATGCTGAACCTTTTTAGACATGCATTGGATTTTTGTGTGTAGTGTCAGTATTTTACAGGGAGGAAAATGAATGGTACCACGGTGTTATTCTGGGCAGGGAGTCAGAATTCACTTTTGCGGCTTTAAGAAAGGCAAGTTTTGTCCCTTTCCAAGATAACTCCCTAGCTACCAAAGTGTGGCTCAGACACTCCTTTGTCATTCATTTGGTTATGAACAGGAAGTATTGGGTTTATAATTCAGATAGTCAAGACATTTGTTGCAGTCTCAAGAAAGATTGCCAAATATAAGGTAAAGAAAAGCATTGCTTTGGTTAAAGGAATAGAAAGAAGATAATTTTCCCCCAACAAGCTTTTTTTGTCCCTTTCTTTCTTTCCTTCTAAAAATCTTGTTCCCTGCACCATTTCCAGGTTTCCGCTTGACCTCAGGAAGAAATTAGGAGCCCTACAAAGACAGGCAGTGTATTTATCACTGGTCAGTGTCTACCAAGGTACATGCACTGTTCATGTGATTTAGAATTGACCTCTTTGCTATTGTAGGTGCATTCTTGTTAAGCAATATCCAGAGTTTACCACTGAGTTCTCTTTTTAAAGTTTCACTCCTAAGGGATTGGGAACAAGATCTAGTTGATAGCAATGGACTTGTGTGGAACTTTTTAGAAATTCAGCTTTGTACAAACAGAGGGAGTTATGAAAAAGATTAATCCAAGAACACAGGCTTTTCTAGTACCTTTATATGGTCTCCTTTCTTTGTGGATTATTTTTGTGTTTTAAGTGTCTTTGGAACTAGGATGAGAGGAAATCAGAGAGGTCTTTGAATGAGATATGAAAACACTGATCATGTCCTGCTACTATTTAAAGAACCCTCAACTCTGAGCAGTGAAAGATATCAGTGGCACTTTTAGAGCAGATTAAGTGTCTGTGCCTCAGTGAGGGACAGGATTCTTTGAGACAACACAAATGAGGCTAAGTATGTGACAACTGATGTGCTCTGGGGGAAGAGTCCTCTTCTGGAGTCCCTGTGTCTGCTCTGCCTCTGCCGGTGTCACATGGAGGGCCTTCTAAGAGAGATGTTGCTTGGCTTCAAAACAAAAAATTTAAGGAATTGAGTCTGGTAGTTTAATTACATTCTGCCTTTATGTGTTCAGCACCTTCTGTTGTGCCTTGGAAACTATCAAGAGGATAAAGTTAAAAATAGTTGCTGTTGTTTGAAGCAGATTTTACATATGTGGTTGACCATATGTGCCTTTGCTTTGTGACCTGCACATATGGCCACTTCTGGGGCTATCACTAAAGTCAGTGACACCTTTGTCCCTCAGCAGCCCCATGGAGACTGTGGGTGGGTGGCATTCTGTGATTTCAGAGTCCTGGCTCAGAATGGAAGCATCCTCTTGGCTCTGTGGGGCCAGAGGCCTGAGCATGCCCCGGCCTAACCCAGCAGGCCACCTGCAGAACTTATCAGCACTTTAGTAGCTAAGCCTTTAGTAGCTTTTTACAAAATAATCTGAGTCTTATTACCAGTAGTGAAAAAAAAAATGTAAATAGCGATGTACTTCCTAGTCAGTGTACATGGTTATAGCTTTTGGAATGGTTTTAGACCAATGACAGCAGCAGACCCAAACCTGAGCTTTGGTTTCAGTGGTGCCTTGAAACGAGGTTTCTGACTTGCAGTATTTGCTTGGAACTCTTTGAGATGCAGTGTTTTAA
Organism: Dasyprocta punctata; assembly: GCA_004363535.1. Taxonomy (NCBI): domain Eukaryota; kingdom Metazoa; phylum Chordata; class Mammalia; order Rodentia; family Dasyproctidae; genus Dasyprocta; species Dasyprocta punctata. The sequence continues at coordinate 142,342 of RJWM01000513.1, read as the reverse complement.
ACTGGGCAATAAAGTAGGGTTCAGGAGTGTGACGTCCAACATTCAGAAAACAGTCAGAAATTAGCTTTGGAGGCAATTTTCTTTGTATCTTGTGCTCTACTTAAAATTTGAAAGAGTTTGCCTTTGATAGGTTCAAATTCTGGCTTGGCCACCCACCCTAAATGACCTGTCAAATTACTTAACTTTTCCCAAGTTTCCTTCTCATCTGTAATATTCTTTCTTTACAGTCTTGTGAAGATCATAGGAGGGCATGGCCAGTCTAATCCTGCCAAAACTTGATACCTTAGACCCTTAGTGACAATTTGCCCATGTTCTTTGCATAGCAAAATGGAATGCCTCAATTGCTTTGACATGATTGGGAGCAAGTCCACCACCATGTTTAGGAGAGGAAGGATTAGGTATGACCACAGGCACAGGTGTTCTAGGTTTGTCTGTCAGGGATGGAAATTCATACTTGATGAAAGGATCAGTGCCTAATTCAAGAAAGGTTTTTTTTTTTTTTTTTTTTTTTTTTTTTTAAGGCCTTCCCTACTTTACTAATGAAAAAGTGATGTTAGGCAGATGCTGAGTAGAGACTGTGGCTGTGGTCATCTCTAAAGAGCTGTGATTTCTCCTCTGGTAGTGTAGTCTCTGTCTAATGCCTTTTAAATTAAGAAGTGACTGTGAGCAGTCTCATAAAACGGCCAAATACCAGGATATAGAGAAAACGTGAGCATTAAAGTAAGCATGTCCCAGGGTGCTCATAAGAATGTAAAAGTATTGGTTCTGTGCAAAGTCAAACACCCTTTCCCCATTGGTTGTTGCCTGAGGATTAAGGGAGGGGTTAATAGCAGGGTTAGTGTGGAGATTTGTGGCAACAGATGGCCGGAACCTGGGGCAAGCTGCCCCATCAGGGTATCTGGGAATCCCAGCATCCTGATATTCACTTGTCTGCAGCAGTAGGCTGGCCGTGCTCCTTCCCCCTGGAAGCACTAGCTGTCAGGCCGCAGGCTACCTGAATGTTTTTGTTGAATCTGTGTGGAGCAGGAGTGCCCGCTGGGGTGTTCCCCAACCCTGCCCTGGAGACCCCTCCTCACTGGTTGTCACTTTCTTGATACTGAAAAACGGTTGCTGGCTGACAGCGTCCAGTGCGCTAGTGATGAAAAGCTGCCACCACCACACTGTAGCTTAGGAACTTTTTTTGCTCATCAGCACTCAGGAAGCCCTTGAAATAAGGTGAAAAGAGAAAATATTGCCAGGACCTCTGCAGACTTTTTCCTCCAGCTCTCTGATTACACACACTAAGTACTGCTGTCTGTGTGAATAACCTTTTCTTCTTTGCCTCCCTCGGCCCTCACTGCTCCCTCCTCCCAAGCTCTTAAATTCTCTAGCGTGATAAATAGCCAGGCTACTGCTTAGCGTGCACCAACACCTGGGAATAATCATGCAAAAACAACAGTGAGAGACTGCCGCGCGTCTGTTCTTGACATTAACTTTCCTCAGTTTGACAGGCTGCCACCACCAGCTGTTAGACTTATGGGTGTTTTTTTTTTCCCCTACTGGAGATGGCTGCTTTCCTGCTTTCCTCTTTGGGGCTCTAATAGGTTACATCAGTGTCCCATCAAGATGACGGAAAAGAACTCTGAGACAGGAGCCATTGCTAAAGCCTGCTAGCTCTTTATTCTGATCTTTTATTCTAGTTATTAGTATTATTAGACCAGTAACCCCCCACTGATTTTTAAATGAGGAATATCTGATTAGAACTCTATTAGAGTTTCTCCCCCTCCCAGAAAGTTATTCATACTTGACTCTCTTGAATTCCTTTTGAATGTAGCAAGTGCTAGCTAACACTTGGCCCTATGAGATTAAATCACCTATCGATTTCTTTTTAGTTTAGGTCTGAAATACATTTGTAATAATGATAATAACATTGACAGTAGAGATAGCTCCTATTTATTGAGTGCTACTCTGAACTAGACCCTGAGCTTTTTTTTTTTTTTTTGGGTGTGATCTCGTGTAGCAGTCACATTAGCTAGGTGCTATTTCTATTTTATACATGAGTATAGAGTCCCAGAGAGATCAAGCGGCTTGCCTGAGGTTACATAACTAGTGGTCAGGTGTTTTGCATGCCGACCACCCTGGACAGTACCTTTGATGTGGTTCTGTGATTATAGTTGTAAGTTTACTCTATATGTATGATTAATTTGGTTAGTGGCACAGCCTTGCCCACTAACCAGTTAGTCCATGAAGACAGGGATCTGGTTGGTTTGGGCCCACTGCTACACTAGCAGGTTGCGCCATGCCTAGTAAACAGTAGGTGTACAGTAGTTAATTATTGTGTTGGATGCATGATGGAGTTTAGGTGACCAGGAGTAGACTTTTGGGACGGCAGTACGTGAAAAAGAGGTGCATCTGGAGGTTAGTAGAAGGGGATTTTGAGTTACTTTAGGACTCGTCAGGACCTGTATAGTGATCCCATCATTGCTATAAAACTCTAAAGTGGGGATGGATTAAGATAGTTGACTGCTGCCAGTTGCCAGTGTATGAAAGAAGCAGTATTTCCCAAGGCTAAACTTCTCTAGGTTAAGCCCTTTTTTCTTACTTTTAACACACTTCAACTGCACTTAACCATGCATTTGGAAGGGATTATACAGTTATGTTAAATATAGTAGGATGTAAAAAGGAGCTTTGTAAAGTTGTGTGTGGGGTTAGGGAACTGTAGTATCAGACAAGGGACTTTCTCTTTTTATATATATAAAGCCAGCGTTTAGCACACTATGCAGTGTGCTGAACATTAACATTGCATGCATTACCTCATGGAACCTGTACTACAAAATGATGGGGGTAGTTATTGTCAATCCCACTTCTTAGATCTGGACATAGAGCCTTAGAGAAGCCCAGTGATGACTTGCTCAGCTGCTGTGAGCCTTAGAGAAGCCCAGTGACTTACACATACTGCCGTAACCAGGATTTGAAACCTAGGCTGTCTTCAAACAGAACCTCAGACTCAGACCCTTACTATTTTTTTGTGGCTCCAACAAAATATTGACAAATAGCTGAGATAAACAACTAAAAAGATAGTTTTAGTTTGGCTCATAGTTTCAGAGGTTTTAGTCCATGGTCCACTTGGCTCCTTGGTGGAGAAGATCATGGTGGAGAGAGCATGTCATATAGCAAAGGATCTCACCACGTGGCACACAGAGGATAGAGGGGTGGCGGAAGGGGTTGAGGACAAGATATATGAGGTATGATCACAAAATACAGTGAATATTTAAATTTTAAAAGTTTGTTACAGTAAGAGACACATAGCCATGAATTCCCCTTAAAATATTTCCCCTGCCTTCAAACAGACTTATTCCATCATTCTTATCACTTCTTGAAGCAGTTCTGGAAGTCCTCTTACATGAATTGTGGCTGCTTCAATGTCCTGAATTGATTAAAAACATTTGCTATTTTTTTTTTAAGCATTTACTTTTAATGGTCATTGTGACTTTGGGGAAGAGACAGAAGTCACATGGTGCCAGATCCTGATGGATGAGAACACATTGCAATGTTTTTATAAGCCTGCCTTTCCTTTAGATAGCACTTAACAGTAGCATTCACTGCACTTTTTTTTTTTTTTTTTTTTTTGCGGCACCGGGGATTGAACTCACAGCCTTGCGCCTGCCAGGGCAAGCGCTTAAGCCACTGAGCCAAACTCCCGGCCCCTAATTCACTGCACTTTTGATCATGCATTTTAAAGACATTCATAAAGGAGGACTTCCAGAACTACCTCAGAAAGTGACAAGAACAGTAGAATAAGTGTGTTTGAAAAGGAGGGCGAGTATTTGGAGGAGGATTAATGTTAATATGTTTTTTGTAATAAATTTTAAAACTTTGAATATGCATCATATATTTTGATCAATCATTGTAGGTACATCACCTAGAACCTACTCCTTTCTTTTTTTTTTTTTCTAGTGAAATACCTACTCCTGATCTCTTATTTTCCATTTTATATTGATTTTTTTTTTCTGAATAAAGGTTACAAGTAAATTTTTTTTTGAATTGTCTCCAAGGTCTCCATCCCAGTCATTGGTTATATACTTATTCTTTACAGTAGGATATACTTAATTCAGTACTCCAGTAACCTTGTGAATGAAAAAACATTACAGAACTAAGAATAATGTTGATGTTATTTTACCGATCCTCTTACAATTTCAGGAAAACCATTTCTTTAATGCAATAATTGTATCTAGTAAGTTTTTTCTATTTCTAAGCAGAATCAGAAAGAAAAGTGAGATCATAGGAAATCTATAGTTTACTAGACATTGTGTGTTCTTCCCAGTTTGTCACTGGTATTACTTGAAAATCAAGAGTAAGTTAACAGGCTAACACTTCCAAATGTATAATGTATACTTTAATAAGTATAAAGTATGTAATCAATTAGGTAAGCTTTTGGAGAAGCTGACCAAGATACATAAATTAGAAGATCCAAATATTCATGTAAGATTTCTACATATTTTTTCTTTTTGCAGAATATTTACTAAGGTTGTTTAATATTTAACTTTTCATGTCATTTTGGAAGTCGTTCACTAATTCTTTTGTCTGATCATAAACAGCAGCCACAATCATTATTCTGGACCTACACATTGGATAAACTCCATTTCCTTTTGGTATATTAGTTTCCTTCTGTCTTTCTGAGGTAGTGTTTTTATTATTTCTGCAGTGTCTGGTGGACCTGAATGCATAAGCAACTCCAGTGATTTACTCCCCTTAGAAGGCTGTGAATCGCAGAGAGTAAGATGGGATCCTTGCTGATCTCAAAGCTTCTGATCCACTGTGTTTAGGATTGTCTCTTCTGTCAGGGAAGATCCTTACGTGTGATTTTGCTACCTGGATGACCTGGCTGGCAGATGCCATCTTGCTGCCCAACATGACCCGGGGAAGGGGTGCCCACTAGGCCCCACCTTCTAAGTTTCCATCACTTTCCAATAGCCCATCAAATTATGAACCTGTCAGTGGGTTGACCCGTTGAAATGGTCAGAACCCTCATGATCCTGCTTTCCCCAGAGCCCCATCTCTGAACCCTGATGCCCTGGGGACCAAGCCTTTAGCACACAATCCTCTGGAGGACATTTCAGATCCAAATTATAGCAGCATGTTGCCTCCTCAGCAGAGGAAGTGCTGTGGAAACTGATGGGTTCCTCTCTGCCCTCACAAGCTTCGTTGGTTGAAGAGATTGTGGTTCAGTGCTTGGATCAGTGACCTGAGAAATCAGGGTGCAGTGGAGTGATCTTTAGTATAAGGCGAAAATAGCTGCTGTATATCCTTTAAAATCCTGCTTTGCATATGGTACATGTGGCTTCATGTGTGACACTGTGAGATCCACAAGAGAAGTGAAACCTTTTAGGGAGCACATCTTCCACTGGGGGCATTACCTGGCAGAAAGCAGTGGCCACATTCTTTGAATTATTTCCCTTTTACTACCTTTTGTCTCCCAGTGTATGTTTAACTCTTATAAATTTTCTGCTTGATATTGTACTCTTTTATACTCGCTTGAGCTGCTACTAGCAATAACTTATTGCCCATGCACACGTATGAGCCACAGTTTTTCTCTAGAATGAGTAGACTGGGGTAGGTGCCTTCTAGATGGATGATTCTGTGGTTGACTCTGGAAAAGACCAGTTCATAAACTTAAACTGAGTGCCCTGGGCAGGTCAGATGGGAAGATCAGGCCTCTGGGCATTGATGCCCGTGGAGTGCGGGCTCAGAGCAGCACCTTACCTCAATTACTATTTTAAGAGCTAATGAAAATTCAGACTCTTTTCTAGTGTTTTAAATATTGGAAAAAAATTGTATATTTTAAAAAATAGCATACTTGGCAAATAAAACACTTCTGATTCCTTTGTGTGACTCCAACTTCTCTTGACATTTGGTGTCTCCCCTCATTCCTGAAACCTTATGGGAAGAGAAGGGAGAGTTTCATTTTCCTTTACTGGTAGTGCTGATCTCAGTACCTACGAGAATGGCAGTTTTGCAATACATGATAAAGTTCATAGAGTAGAAAAACTAAGGGAAAAATTCACTTGTATAAATAAAAAAATTGAATTTTTAAGATTGTATTACCTGTCTAGTTTGAGGCTTTGAGACTATGATCACACTGTGGTACTATTTATGATTAAGTTAATATTTATAGTCAACCTCTCCAAACCTTAGCTTTCTCATTTTAAAACATTTTGGATGGGGCTCCATGGTTCTTTGCATGATAATATTGGTGAAACTTCTGTTGTTATATTTAGGTGACGTTTGTGGAAATAAACACAGTTAACTTGTTCACAGGCCTAGGATACCATGATTTCTCCCTTCCAGCCACCCACATTCTATAGAAGTTTGGCCTTTGGATAAAGATGCCTTAATGATAGTGCATGGGCTTAGTGGGTTCAAGGCCCTGGGTTCAACTTAAAAAAAAAAAAAAAGGAGAAGAGGAAGGAGGAGGATGAGAGGGAAAAGGAAGAGAGGGAAAGGCAGCGTAGGGGGAAGAACTTGATCTTTGGAATTACAGAAATATCCTAAGTAGTATGGGTGGATGTATCTGTATCCAGATATATCTATAAGTGGAGTTATATTGAAATAGGGATTTAGTCTAGAAACTGTCTTGGTAGGTTTTATCATCAATACTAAAAGGCTGAAAGTACCTGTTCTAGTTGATGGAAACAGGCCTCAGAGAGGTTAAGTGACTCTCTATGGTCTCAAACTAATTAGTGTCAAGAGTTGGTGCCCAGATCCTAGACTCAACATCTCCCACTTGAATAACTCCTGTGGCATTCATTGCTCCCTTGTATCCTCATCGCCAGAACCAGAGTTGATGCTTTCTAAAACTACTCAACTGTATATCCAGTGGAAGCTAAATTTGTTGTCTTCATGGCTCTCGACCAGGCCAAGTAAGGAATATTCTCACAATTATTTTTCCATTTTGTCCTTTTGGTTTATATAGATAGCATTCAATTATAGTCAGTTTACAGCTAACTTGAAAATGAAGAATAAAAAAAATGAAAAATTTATTGGGAAGAATGCAAAAAAAAGTACAGAAGTAACTGATCCATAATTTAAAAAAAATTTAAACAAATGATTCTAATCTCACACAGCTTTTTGGTTGTGATAAAGATTATAAGGTACCACTAAATTTTTTCCCTGCTTAAAATTCCTTTCCTAGAGCACTTTTTCTTCCGTTTGTCAGCCCCGTTTTAAAGTCTCAACTATCAGTGTGAACTTTGATCCACATTGAGCTGCATTTACATGAAAGCGTAAATCACCAGATCTGGGGGGCCGACTGCTAAATGCTTTTCCTGGGCTCTGTGATCAAGAATGCAGAACAGTAAAAAGCACGGAGCAAAAGAAGTTTTATGGCAGCTTCCAGAACAGGAAATTAAGTTTCTTTAACATGCAGATGGGTAAAGGGCTGTTCTGTTGCATCTTGGATCACTCAGGCAAGTGAACGTCAGTGTATCATTTTCGTGAAATGCAAACTGTAGAAGTAGTTCCTGTAGTCGTTTGCACAAGGAGCCCACACAGATGACTGCTTCAGCTGTTGAACTAGAAACACACTTCTTCACTTGATTTGCTGAAATTTTTTTTAAGCAACAAAAACTTTATAATATTACTCCTGTAGTAAAGTAGCTATGAAGGATAACTCACAAAAGATAACTAGTGATATGTGAACAACAGGGGAAGGATGTTTTACCGGAATGACTTCTTATATGTCCCTAATATTTACAATTTCTGTTCTTTGTCTCTCTCTCTCTCTCTCTCTTTTTTTTTTTTTTTTTGGTACTGGGGATTGAACTCACAACCTCACACTTGCCAGGCAGGTGCTTATACTGCTGAGCTAAATCCCCGGCCCCAATATTTACAATTTCTTAACCCAACTGTAATACATGCAAGGTTTGGTCCCTCATATGCAGCAGTATCTATGAGTAACACAAAGACATAGATAACCTGGGGAGCTAGTAGAGGTGTGTTTGTGTGGCTTTTCACAGCTGGTAACCTGTGTGAAGAAGAGTCAGAACTGTTCTATAGCAGCAGTCCCAGCAGTTGTTAAGTGGGCCAAATGGATGAGTGGGTTGGTTAGTGACTTGTATTTTAGTACGCACATAGGCTTTGGTTTCCTCATGGGCAAATGTCTGAACTTGTGAAGTACTCATTTCACTGTCCTCCTAAGGATGGGGTGCAAAGGAGCTATCATTGCCCTATGAGAACTTTAACTGAGCTATTGTTTCTGTTTTCTGGAGTTAGAGAGACGGGTGTTGTTTTGATTTTCTGGAATTAAAAGAGACGGTTGCTGAGTCTTAATCAGGAATCTTGACAAGTTGAACCACTAAAGGATTTGTGTATTGGAGAAACTCATGTTCTGTTGATGTCAGGCAATGCATTTACTTCTCTTATATGAATTCTGCTAAACTTTGCAACAGAACGTTTAATTAGGAATTAATGCTTAATACTTGCTAATAATATCCAGTTTGTGTGTTTCAGTGTGTGTAATTAAATTATATATTTTATATATTCTGCAGAGGCAGTTAATGCATTTTAATAGTGATTTAATTTACTATGGTGTATAAAATACTTTGAAAACAATTTTAGTCCATATCCTGTACTTAAATGTCCAGTGGTGCAAATATTATTGTCTATTGATATTTATTAGACTTTCTCCTTTGGAAAATGTTACTGATTTGAAAATATGATTTCAGTACAAATCAGAAATACTTTTAATTTTCCAAAGCATTTTTCATTCATATCTACTGAGACTTAAAAGTTTGTCCATCGGTGAATTTAGAAAACCATTGAAGGCCTACCTGTAATCAAGGAAACTAGTGCTCTTATGTTTACCTTGTTTTGCATGAAGAAACAAAATACTCATGCTAATCTACTCTATGTTTCAGCACCATGAAATGCTCAAAGCAAATTATAATTGCAAATGGAATTTGGAATGATGATGTATTCTAGAAGCGATGTAAGCAGATTGCATTGCAAGGAACTTGTGGAATGCAGCACCACTGCAGTAAGCCTGTCTGTCTTTCAGGTTGACCCCCTGTTTACAGTGCCAGCACCACCGCCTCCGATTTCCAGCAGTCTCGCGCCTCAGATTCTACCCTCCTACTTTCCCCCATCTTCATCCAATATTGCAGCACCTGTTGAGCAGCTGTTGGTTCGGACTCGGTCTGTGGGTGTCAATACATGTGAAGTTGGAGTAGTGACAGAGCCCGAGTGTCTTGGGCCCTGTGAACCTGGGACCAGTGTGAATTTGGAAGGGATCGTGTGGCATGAAACAGAAGAAGGTAAATACAATTTATTTTTATTTATTTTCCCCTGCCTCCCACCCTGTGATGTATTTCTATCCATCTGTGAGGGGAATTTGTTTTGTGGTATTCAGAGAGGAAAGTTCGTAGGCTCTGTGAGTTTTTGTGGAAATAAGAACTATGTTTATCTTCTTGTTCATGGATGCTTTTATAGTTGGGGTGAGTCAGTGTCCCTGCAAGTGTTTTGCCACTTTAAATGCTAACATGGAAGGGCTGTGGGAAGTGGGGTTGGGGAATTTTGTCCTACAGCATATTGTGGGGATCGAGGAGGAAGCTAGATCTCAAGTTTATTGTGCACTTGGTGTGCCAACTGATTTGTCCATCTTGACATGGTTGTTTTGTGTTGTGGTGGCTTTTGTTTACCTGTGGAATAGAGAAAGTGTTTCTGTACGTAGCACGGACGTTGTCATGATGTGGCTGTGGCTGGTTGGTGCTCAGAGCTAATGAAGCCCTGGTCAAAGGCGGAAGCCCTTGCGGAGCCAATTGTTTCTTCTGCGGCCCGAGACGGAACCTTTCCGGCCCTTTGGCTCAGCAAGCCATTTGGCAAGCGCAGCACATCAGTCACAGGGCAGACAAGGTACAAGAGAAGCAGCTCAATCTAGCGTTGCTACTGGAAATGTAAACTAGAGAATGTGCCACAGCGATTGTGGGTCCAAATCAGGTGTGGCCACTTCTCTAGCACATGGTGGTAAGGTGCAGAGTATTTCAGTGGCCCGGGTCAGTAACAGGCCTGCAGATGCCGAGCGCCAGCCACTGAGGGTGGAGAGCCGCTCTACCCTCTCAGGATGAGTGCAGGAGACGCGTCTAAGGGAGAAGGCCTATCCCAGGCCACACCGAGAGGGACCAAGGACAGTGAAGAACGGGGGAGGACTTTCTTCTCTCCTTTTATACTAGAGTGGTCAGGGATGAAGGAGAGTCGCAGTCATGAACATTGTGGTGGCTTGAGAGAAGAGTAAGCACAAGGATGAGCATCACAAGAAGGGTCTGAGGTGCAGAATCATTCGCCACATGCCTCTAAATCCAGGAGGGAAAAACTGAGGGCGGAAACTCAAAGGGAGAAGGTAAAATACATGAAAAAGAGACTGAGTGGGATGGAAAGGAAAATGTTTGTGTGTGGAGGGCATATTTCCTTGGCAAGAAGTCGCTGAAATTGTTTCAAAGTAGAAAAAGATTTTTAGAGAAATCTTTGAACTGTGCGTGTTATATATAGTACAGAAAGACTGTACTCTTGTGTGATATGCTTCATAATTGTATAAAACAATTTGTAGTGCCAGTAAGGAAGAAAAAGACTTAATTGTACAAGAAAAGAGAATGAAAATAGCAACCGTTGTGTGCTCCTCTGGTTGCTGAAATGGAAATGATAGTTACAGTTTACTTTTGGTTTTAGAAAGTTTGAGTTTTTTTGCCATTTTCTCCCTCTTTGTACTTTTTCTTTTTAAAAAAAGATACTCTAGAAGCCCACTTAAAGCAATATTGTGATGCCACATTGGGGGAACTGATATAAGAAGAGTCAGAATAAAATTTTCCATATCTTATTTGTCTATTTAAGACACTTGCTTCCCCTTCCCCATCCATCCCCAGCTCAGGGGCAAGTGCCTGTCTTACTATGTGCCCTTGAGTTGTGCAGTTTGCCTTCTCCTTAGGTTTTCCCTAGAGCAGAAGTGGTAGAGAAGGGCTTCACACTGATATCAGTGTGAAAAATATAGAGGAAGAATCACAAGATAAATATAGTTACAGTTAATTAGTGTAGGCACACATTTTCAGGACCAGAAAAAAAAGATCTGGATAGAATCAGGTTAACTGCCATAAACTCAAAAGTTAAATTTTGTTGTTCTGGCTAGTGTCCTTGTTGGGGTGAGGCACTGTCTTCCCATTTCTTTGCTGTGACTTGGCACCCAGAGCCTGCCATGATTTTATTTAAGTGTGGGGTGGGACTGTGTTCCCACAGCATGACCTCATTGGGTGGCGGATGTTATTAAATTAGCCACAAACTTTCTTTCTGGGACAGCTTGGGTTATTTTTCAGTCTGCCTAGAAGCCTATTTATTTAGCTTTGACTTTTAACCTTAGCTCCTAATAAAAGAAGATTATTTAGAAAAAAATCTGCTTAGAAACTACAGCAGTACGCAGATTGGAGTGGAAACCTGACCCCTCTGGTCATGTATTTCAAGAGCTTTAAGACATTTTTTCTTGCCTGATAGTGATACATGCAGAACCTCACCAATCCCACCCTGTGCTCTGAAGAATGGGTCTCCTGATTCTGATGCGCCCGCTTTTGTGTGCTGCTCTTCCTCCACCTCTGGCTGTGCTCATGGGCTCATACAGTGGACTCATGGCTTTAAAAGGCTGTCAGGTGATGGGCAGTCTAGAGTGACTCTAGCTTTGCCTTCACAGGCTCACATTTTCCAGCGTTTGCAAGGTGTGGGTGTTTATTGAAGTGGCAGGAAGAAGTTAGTGGAGTCGACCTTGCTGAATGAAGCTAAGCCTCAGACATTCACAAAATTTAAGAACTCATCTTAGCTAAGGCCTGGGACCTAAGACATGTGTTTAATACATAGCCGTTTTCAAGAGCATTCTAGTTTGCATTTTTTCTTAGTACAGTGTATTTTAATCTTTTAAACCATTTTAAAACGCAGACCCACTTGACCATTAGTTTTTCTTTTGGGGAAAACAGAAAATACATTGGGAGCCAGTACTTTGGTAGAGCTAGCAAAACATTTAGATGGAAAGGGAAGGGACAGTAAGGTGCAGTAGTTTTTTCTTTGTTTTTCAAGTAAATCTTTTTTTTTTTTTTTCTTGGTATGGGGGAGCAAACTCAAGACCTTGCACTTGCCAAGCAGGCACTTGTGCCTTTGAGCTAAATCCCCACCCCCTAGTAGTTTTGTTGTATGAGGTTTCACTCAAAAGAGAGCCTTAAGTTGGGCGTTTAGAACCCTGTCAGGTGCCTTTGACTCATGCCCTGTAGACTTAGTTGAGTAAAATCTTTGTCCTGGTAGTTTGATTTTAAGGGTATTATAAAAGTGGTAATGTTTTTCACAACCCTAATTTGTTACACGTATGGATGAAGGTTTTATTTGTGTGTTTTAAATCCTAGAATTTTAAGTAATAATATTTACAGTCTTTAGGGAACATTGACTGACCTTATGATTTCTTTTGGTGGTGGTGGGGAGCAGCAAGACTGGCCATGAAATGCCGCATTTAATAGGTAACTGATTCTTGTGCTTGGAATTCCTTGTTTGAGGAGGGTTCATTTAGTCACAGGCTTTGCCCACAGCGTGACTGCTGCCAGCAAATGAAGTCCTGGTTGTCTAAGAACCATATTGTGCTCATGAATAAAGTGTTATTAGTGAAGTTCCCTCTGGAAAAAATTAGTGCATTTCAGATCATGCTTAATGGAAGAGAAACACTGTTATTGCTTTGGAATGTTTGGTTGTTCTACTCTAACCTTCCTTAAGTTGAATACCTAAGAATTTCCTTAGCATTTTCTTTCTGACATTTGGGACACATATGGTCATGTATAGTTATTATTTGAAAATTTGCTCTTTTTGAGAAAAAGGCCTCAGAAAAAACATGGCATACATGTGTATAGCAGTATGCATAAATATGTATGTGTTGCCCTTGACCTTTTAATTTTCACGAGTGTTTGTTTTCCATTTTGCATTGTATTGAATCATGCTTGTTTTGGCCACACCTGAGAACATGCTTGGTTCAACTGTGTCCCCATCCACGTTGCAACTGACATTTACAACTCTACCCTGTCCTCCTATGCCAGTGGTGGCCTTTGAAACATATGTAGCAGTAGGACTGTGAGTCTCAATGCTGTGCTTTGAATCATGCAGGGAGCTCTGAAAACTCGCAAATGACAAGCTGCTGCCCTCGGCATTAACTGGTCTGGGTTGGCAGTTGTGTCTGGTTTGGTGATCAGCCATTAATGTTTCAGGAAAGCTCCCAGGGTGATACTGTGTAGCGGAGGTGGAAAAACATTGTCTCAGGAGAAACAGTGGCTGGCCCAGCCCTTTGCAGTTTCTGGGACATTTGTCCTTTCAGAAAGTCACATGTATTGTTGTCTCAAGTTCCCAAGTATAAAATGGACAGGCATTCCTGCCTTGTTTACCTTGCAGATAGTGCCTATCAAGATGCCAAAATGTGCAGGTGAGCATAGTTGCTCAGTCTCTAATGAGAGAGAAGGTCCAGCCTCCAACAAGGGGAGTGCCACGGAGGATTTGCAGGGCTTCACAGATAACGAATTGGTACCACTCTTCCCAGAGTAGTAATATGGTGGGAGTGGAGCTTACTGTTGATTTCTCAAATGAACCAGACACAGTAGTTTTGTTTCTCTGTGGTCTCTGCTAAATTCTTTTTGAAACTGTTTAGAAACTCAAAGTAGTAGGGAAAGTGGTTAATGGAGCAAGCAAAGAATTGTACTCAGAGAATTAGAGGGAGTTTTCAGTGGGACAATAGAAATCTTAAGTGGAAGCTAGGATAGTGAATGAGAAGGCATCTTAATGAGAAGAAGCAACATCAGGTGTGAGAGGAAGAATGCTTCCTTACAGGAGGTTCTTCACCTGATGTTCTGTGTATTTAGTTCCAAGGAAAGAAAAGTGATTTGGGAATTAATATTTTAAAGGTAATTAACTGGAGAAATAAGGTATTCTTTTTTAAACCAACAGAGATGGTCTTAAATTCTCCAACTTTTTTTGTATCTCCAGAGTCATAAATGTGCAGTATACAGGGTTTCAAGCTAATTCATTAAAAGGCAAATGATCCTATATAATTGATGATGGATCTAACATATGGTATTGTTAGTCCTATCCTGCAGTGTTTACATATGTATCAATCTTATTACTTCACTAGAACATCTCTTTTAAAATTCTCCTTGAGAGGAGATTAAACATTAATCCAGGCTTTCTTTGTGTTTTCAGTAAGTGAACAGAATTTGCACAGTACTTTACTGAGATATTATTTATTGAGGTACATTGCTGTGATTTTATTTTATTATATTATCATTATTTGGGGGAATTCAGACAGGGTCTTACTATGTAATTCAAGCTGGCCTGGAACTCATCACGTAACCCAGGCTGGCCTCGAACTCACAGTGATCCTCCTGTGTCAGCCTCCCAAGTGCTGAGGTTACAGGTGTGCGCCACCATGCCCAGCCCTGTTGTTAATTTTATAAATTCAACTTTTTCTCACAAGAGGAATAAGTAGGATGACCACTTTGGGTATTCATTACACCTCCTCCTCCCCATATCCATAATAATTAAAACAGTTCAATCACAGGGAACTTTAAGATGGCTAATGGGTGTTGTCCTCCATCATTATTAAATAGAGGTAAATCAGCTTGACAGTGCACATATTTGTTTAATCACTGCAATAATAGGATAAAGGGTAAGAACTACCAGTTCTCCGTCACACTTCACAGTGGTCATGAACCATACTGTCCTGGGTTAACAAGGAGCTGGCAGCGAAGCGGCTCCTGAGATCCATCACCTTTGTGGCAGAGAAGCCCAAAAGTGCTCTGTCCTTCTAGAGAGCTCATACACTGCCCGTTTCCCTGTGGAAAGGGCAACCCAAGTAGAACCAAGGTCTGTGTATTTATTGGACTATATGCTGTCTTACTCCTTCTGATCAAATAGACTACCTGGCAGGTTTGTGTTCGTTTTTGTTTTTGAAACATGGTCTTGCTTCAGTTTCTAGGTTGCCTTTAAACTCCTGAGCTCATGTGATCCCTCTACCTCAGACTGCTGAGTAGCTGGACCATAGGTGTGCACCACCATGCTGGGAGAAAAAAAATTGTTTTAAGGATATACAATAAGCAATAACAAAATCATTGAAGTATTTTCTTTTTAAGATTAATAAAGCTAATATTGCCAGCTCATAGAAAGTAGAAATGGAGGATGAATCATCACATAAGCATATAATAGACTCTCAGTAAAGATTTATTGAATGAAAGAAAGAAAAAGGAACAGTTTTCATGAGTTTTGTGCAGTTTTCCTGAGTTTTGCTTTATTCCTGGGCCTTCCTGTTTTATGCTTTCCTGAGAGGCTTATATGACCAAGATTTAGATATGATGAGTGACTGCTCTGCTGGAAGGCAACCACACAGTCACTTTACCTCTTGCCAGTGTGAATCCTATTAAGTAGGGTTCAGCTATTGTTTTTATACCAAACATTTTGTTTTTAGTTCATTTGTATAAATATTTTGGTGGTGATACTAGGTATTAAGTATGGAGCACCAAGTCTTAAACTTGCCACATAAAGACATTTTATTACCATTTTTTGTTGGTAAATGTTGTAGCTAACTTACACTTAATGATAATATGGAATATAAAACACTGAAAAGTAACCTTTTCTTAGAACTTAGGTGTAGTAACATTAAAGTTGTCTTGTAAGAGTATTTGGGACTGTGAGTGGTATTATACTCTCTGTTTATTTTTTCCTGTAAAGAAGGAATTTGTAAGGAAATCTTGAAAAACTTTTGATACTATAATAACTTTGAATTAAAGATATATTTTCAAAATTACAAACTGGAAATAGTCTCATTGGTTCCAAAAAACAACTTTTACCCCATCTAGGAATATTTATTAAAGTATTCCACTGATGTTTTTACACAATTTTTATAGCAGCTTTATTAAGACATAATTCACATAGCATAAAATCTACCTATTTAAAATGTATAAGTCATTGGTTTTTAATGTATTCAAGAGTTATACAAACATCATTATAGTTAATTTTGGAACATTTTCATCATCCCCAAAGAAATCTGTACTCTCCTGGTACTTCCTACACTCTTCTATTTCTCTGACTTCTATACTTTTGTCCTTATTTGTTGTTTTTATGGATAAGCATGTATATTTTATGGATAAACCAAAGGATGGATTTGCTGAGCACATATTCCTTGCCAGACATTGTGCTGAACATGCTTACCAAGTAATGGTTTTCTTTAACTGTCAGAATAAAATCCGCAGTTAGCTCAGTATCATTATCTGTATTTTAGTAACAGAGAAAGAGAAAAGCATTCACTTGGGTCAGGTCTGACTTTGGACTCAGGGCAGTGGGTCTTCCAGAGCCCTTCCTGGTCACTCTCCCTGGGGTCTGGATTGCTGTCCACACCGCTCAGAAGTTCCTGTGTGTTTCTCACAGTGCTCCATGGAAAGAGGGAGGAAAATGCGATGTAATGACAGGGGTTTTGGTCTAAGCATACAGTACCAATTTCTTCATAGTCCTTGCATCATAGTTGTACCTGAGTCATCTTCAGCTGGGTCAGTATGCACAAACCATACCTTTTAGCCCCACTATGCTGTGAGGCCCATCTGTTTCGCTCACTATTGAACTCCAGCCCCTGACGTACAGCAGGTATACCATACATATTTGTTGACCGCTGAGTAAATGCATGGAATAAAATGATATGGTCACTATACCTGTTGCAATTTGAGTACTGCTGCTTTCTAGCAGGAATATAATGCTTTTAAATTAAGTTTGGTAGACAATCAAAAATAGTTCCAGAAATCTAGTTTGTCATTGTTTTTTTTTAAACCCAGTATAAAATTGGATTGTATTAATAAAAATAATAAAATTTCAACTCTGACAATGCTATTATCAGACTAATCAGAACAAAAAGAAACAAAATATTTGGCATGCTTTTTCTGTTAAATCATTCATATTTTCTGATTCTAAAAGGAACACATGGCTACTTTAGGACATTTGAGAAGATAAGTAGAAATGTAGAAGGAAAGCAATCTGTAATCTCATTTATAAGACCATTTACTACATTAATTAACTTTCTTAGCTTTTTAAAATTGTTAATTGTAGGTATAGTGTTATATAGGAAATGACTAGAACATACTTAATCTTGCATAGCTTACTGCGTGTGTAGCACAGTTCTCTCAAAGGTCATCCACATTGTCACATATATCCCACTGCATGAATATACCTCATTTTCTTTACTCACTTATCCATTAAGAGATACTTAGATTGTTTCTACATCTTAGTTGCAGATATTACCACTTTGAGATCCTGACTTTACTGTTTTTGGGTAAATATCCAGAAATGGGATTACTTTTGTTGTCATCATTATTATTGTTAATTGTTTTTGATAATAGCTATCCTATCAGGCATGAGGTATTACCCCATCATAGTTGTAATTTTCATTTCCCTGATGGTTGGTTATGTTGAACATCTTTTCATATACTTGTGCATTTGTATTTCCTCTTTGGAAAGTGACTATTCAAGTTTTTTTGCCCACTCAGTAAAAAATGGGGTGTCTATTTTTTCTTTTTGCTACTGCTTTGAAGGAGTTCTTTATATATTTTGGATACTAACCTCTTCTGAAATACAGGATCTCCGTATACTTCCTCTTATTCTTTAGGTTGAATCTTAGTTACTTTCTTGTCACTGAGACACAATACCCAGCACCCACAAATTGAGTGAAGAAAGGTTTATTTTGGCTCACATTTTGTAGAAGTTTTAGCCCATAGTCCTCTGGCTGCATGGTAGGATGGCATGGCAGAGGCACATGGCTAAGGAGGGTCGCTCATGGCATGGCAGACAGGTAGCAGAGAGAGAGAGATCAAGAGAGGAGGGAAGGCGATCCATCCTTCCAGGCCACTTCCTCAGTGACCCCAGTGACTCACCTCCTCCAGTATCACAGTTAGCTACAGACTCAACAGGAGTCTCTTCCACTGAGTAATCATGCCCCTGTGATTCCATCGCTTCCCCAGAATCTCACTTCTGAGCACATGAGACTTCAGGAGGGACATCCAGATAGAAACCTTAGCAGGTTGCCTTTTCCCACTGTTCATGTTCTTTTACTCTTGAGAAGCTTTTTAGTTTTATATAGCTATACTTGACTATTTTTGCTTTTGTTGCCTGTGTCTTAGATTTTAAATATGCATTTACAAAACAGTTGATCTCATTCCATGAATGGACATGTTTTGCTTAAAGACTACTTTTTAGAGTACTTTCAGGTTCTCAAAAAGCTGAAAAGAAGGTACAGAAGTTTCCCATGTAGCCCTTGTCCTTACATGTGCATAGCCTCCTCCATTATCTATGTTCCCCACCAGAGTTGCACAGGCATTATAGCTGATGAGCTGTACTGACACAGCATTATCCCCAAAGCCCATCGTCTATGGCAGGGTTCATTCGGTGTATGGGTTGGACCAACATATAGCAACACATATGGTATCAAACAGAATAGTTTTACTTTCCAAAGAATCCTTTGTGCTCTACCTGGCACCCTTCCCTTTGGCCAACACTGAACTTTTTACTCTGTCCATGATTTTGTCTTTTCTAGAATGTCATAGAGTCGAAATCATACAATATGTAATTTTTCAGATCAGCTTTCCAGATTTGCTTTTTCATGAGTTTGTTGCTCATTTCTTTTGACCACTAATATTTAGTCAAATGTATTACAGTTTACATGTCCTACTGAAGGACATCATGGTAGCTTCCAAGTTTGGCAATTAAAAATAAAGTTGCTTTGAACAAAGATTCCTTCAGTTAAATGCCAGGGAGTATAGTTTCTGGATCATATAGTGAGAGTTCTGTTTTACAGGAAATTTCCAACTGTCTACACCTAAGGGGCTGCATCATTTTGCATTCCCACTAGTCAGGAGTGAGAGTCCCTGTCGCTTCCACATCCTCGACAGCATTTGTTGATCATGCTGGCGAGTGTGCAGTGGCGTCTTATTGCCCTATTGTGAGTCTGCCTGTGACACACGATGTGGACAGAGCCTCTTTCCTATCCTGCTTACTGTCTGCCTTCTTTGGTGAAGTGTCTGTTCAGCATGTCAATTTTTATTGCAGGAATTGTGCCTTTGGTGTTTGTTGTGTCTAAAAAGTCATCCTAAAATTGAAGTTTATCTAGATTTTCTTCTATATTTAGTTTCAGTTTAAAAGGTTTGCATTTAACATTTAGGTCCATGATACATTTTGATTTAATTTTGTAAAAAGTATAAAGTTTGTGTCTAGATTCTTATTTTGGCATGAGTTGTTTCAGCTCACCAATTGAGAAGACCCTCTTTTCTCTGCGCTATTGCCTTTGTTCCTTTCTGAAAGATCAGTTAACTGTATTAATGTAGGTCTACTTCTGGGGTCGGTTACATTGCTTTGATCTATTTGTCTCTTCTTCTGCCAATGCCACACTGTCTTGATTACTATCGTTTTAAAGTAAGTTTGAAGTCAGATAGCAGATGAAGTCTTCTGACTTTTTCTTCCGTATTGAATTGGCTATTTTGACTGTTTTGCTTCTCCATATAAACTTTCAAATCCATTTGCCAAAATGTAACTTCTAGAATTTTAAGTAACATTGCATTGAATCTATAGGTCACGTTGGGGGAAAAAAAATGCCATCTTGTTAATATTGAGTCTTTCTAAGAACATGGAATATTTGTGTACTTATGTTTAGTTATTTGGTTTTTTTCATCCAAGTCTTGTATAGCTCTTGTACACATTTTGTTACACTTATCCCTAAGTGTTTGGGGGTGTTAATGCAAACCATACTGTGTTTTTAAATTTTAAATTTTACTTGTCTATTACTGGCCTATAGGAAAGTGACTGACTTTTGTTTACTAACATTATATACTGTACCTTACCATAGTCACTTAATTAGTTCAAAATAGTTATACTTTTGAATGTGATCTTCTTTTCATTTAATCTTGACATTAAATCACAAGCATTTAAGATATTATTTTTTAAAACTTCTTAAGCATTTTTCTTTGATATGAAATGTTTCATGAAATACATTGCTTTTGACTTCTTAGATAAATGTAAGTACTGTTACAGAGTGTATTTTTGTGTATGAAGATGTTTTGTTTTGTGACTTTGGAATTATGTATATCAGTTTTTAAGAAACTGAATTGCCGAGTCATTGTAAACAAACTCTCCTAACATACCAGAACCCACATTGTTTAACTGCTTTCCCAAAGGGGTTGTACTGATTGATGCTTCCTGGATGAGAGTACCTGTCTCAGTCGACCAACTTTGGACACACTGACATTTCAGTGACAAAGGGGATGAGGATCTAAGTCATATGGATAGCTTGCAATGTCCACTTCCAGGGTCCTGCTCTGAACAGAAAGAACATGAAAACTTTCCCTTTGTGGTGAGCATCACAATTGTTTGGCAAGAGGAAGCAAGCAAATAATGCTCCTGGAGAAAACTTGCTGGTGTTCTGCCTTCATGGAGGGGTGTAGATTTCACTTTTGTTTCTGTCTATAATGGTATTTAATAGCTTTTCTCCTCCATGTGAAGCAAGTTAAACAAGTCTTTCAAATATGAGGAATTCAGACACCCAGGGGATAGAGTGAGTCTGTGAAGCATCTATTCCAAACTTGGAGGAATCTGAGCCACTTGTGTTTGTCTCTCTGCGAACATCTTTCTTTTGGGTTCTGCTCCTTCAAAGTAAGGAAGAATGAAGGACGGGTTTTGTATGGAAGGCCTCTGTGTCTCATGATATGTTTCTAATGTATGTAATTTGTCACTGATGCATTCAAGCAGTGTGCAGATTTCCCCTGGCACACTCAAGCATAGTTCTGCCTTCCTGCTTCCACTATTTATTTCTTCATGGTCTCCTTGCAGGAGGAAAGAACTATCCCTGTAGGGTTTTTGCTTTGTTTTGTTTGCTATGTAGCTCAGGCTGGCCTTGAACTTGGGGCAGTCCTCCTGCCTCAGCCTCCCAAGTGCTGGGACTACAGGCATGCACCATCACACCCAGCCATCCCTGTAGTTTTAAAAGTTGTATCTGCCAAAGCATTCCCACATGTCCTTTCCTAGCCTTTCTGTTCTCAAATAAGTTTTGCTGATACTTCCCTTGCTGCAAAGGGAAAATAAGCTATATAATAAAGGAAAAAGCATACCATAGGTTTCAAAAAGCTGTTCTCAGCAAAGAAAGTTGGGGGAATTGGGCTCCCGGGCACAATTGCCAAGTAAGTATCCAGCAGGGTCTGACATAACCCAGTCAGTAGACCCAAGAGGA
Organism: Dasyprocta punctata; assembly: GCA_004363535.1. NCBI lineage: Eukaryota > Metazoa > Chordata > Mammalia > Rodentia > Dasyproctidae > Dasyprocta > Dasyprocta punctata. The sequence goes on along the minus strand of RJWM01000513.1, from coordinate 121,059 downwards.
GTCAGATAAAAAGTACTGTGGGGTAGGCAAGACCCTTATTGCTCATTCAATAATTTCTTATAACTGAATAGCAACTTGAGCAATTATATACACAACATGTCCGTATATATTTATTTAGTAATGAAACCTTTGGAATGAGTGTGTGTATTTGAGGCACTTCCATAGTATTTCTGTCCCTGCACATTATTAGCAACATAGCTGTAGCTTTTGCATGTCACAGGACACAGTTGGTGTGCTTGAACTATGAAAACAGTTGTCTGGGGAGCCTTTCCCGTTGCTCAGTCAACATCATCTAATTAGCATTTTCTCATTTGTGGAAGACTTCCATAATTAACCTTATTATTCTTAGGGAAAAACTGAGATGTGGGCAATCTAAAGAAAGTGACTGCGGAGAATGTGTATTTCTGAATTTCTGGTTCCCATCTAAGGAGACGAACCTTCCTCAGTTTTGAGTCTGTGGATATGTGGATGTGTAGATGAATGTAACCAGCTATTTTAAAAATATGCTAAAAAGCAAACATTTGCCTGTCAGTTTGAGGTTTTGACTGAAATGCTGGAACTCAGATTTGCTTATAGAGTAAAATGTTTTTTAAGCTTAATATTCACCAAATATTTTTACAAGAATACCAAAAATGTAGTTTTCAGCTGTATATTTCATAACAAGAAAAAAAAAAGAAAAACCAGCTAACGCTTTGGCAGCCTCCAAGAGGAGGGCTTGCCTGTCCCCGCACAGCGGCAGCGGTGTCTTGCTGGCTCTCCCTGAGCTCCAGCACACTGGAGGGTTTCTGTGTGGTCATGTGGGTGTCTTCTTGGTGTCCACGTTGACAGGCAACTTCTGCAAGAGCTGACTGGGGACATTTTCAGTTCCCCACTTCTCCTGAGCAGCGGCCCGAGCCAGCTGTTTGAAGAGACCTGACAGAGGCCGCTCTCCACGTGTCCCTCAGTGTGGTGAGCGGACTTCATGGCATTGCGTGGTTTGGAAAGCCACCCATTCCAGCAGCACACACAGTTAGCTGCTCTTACTCATGTATATAATACACACACACATGTATATATATAAAATTTCCTTTTTTGTTTGTTTTTTGCTGTGCAGTTCAGGCTGCCTTTGAACTCCCTGTATAGTCCAGGCAGGCCTCAAACTCATGGCGATCCTCCTGCCTCAGCCTCCTCAGTACTGGGATGACAGGTGTGTACCACGCTGTTGGGCTGTATGCTATTCCTGTCCAGAGAAACATGTGACGTGTACAGGGCAAGCAGACAGAGCTGTGGTGGGGCTGGGTGTAAAACTGAGCTGGCTGCAGTGAGGCAAGTGTGGGGGAGTGCCGTGAGTTCATATGTTCTTGAATACTCGAGGGCAAACAAGGCAGGAAAGTGTGGACCAGGACTACATAGTCCTCACTGCAAAGCCCAGGAGCCCCGGTGAACCTGACTCCCGTAGACTGCACCTCTCATGGTGGCCGAAAAGGCATTATCACAATGAGAAGCCTAGGACAAATAGGGAATAGAATATCAGTTTTAAAAGGAGCAGAAAACAGTGAACTACTTAAAATTATGTTAACTATACATTAATCTCCAGTGATTCAAGAGGCGAAAATTACCTCAAAATCCCTACTCAGTTATGAGAGTTTCCAAAGTATATACCTCCTAGCGTATCTCTCTTCCTATCTGGCTTTTGAATTAAATGTCTTATTAAAATAAATATCATTAGCTCTACCAGTGCCTCAAGCTTGTAGTTTTTTGTAAACAGTGTGTTTCCGAGTGTGGTGTATCCCTTAGAATTTCTGTCACAGGACATGGTGCGGACACCTGCCACTTAGAGGAGAGATTTAATTTGGCTCAGGGTTTCAGTCTGTGATCTGTGGGCTCCAGGCGGAAACATGAAGGCAGAAGGGGTTGGTGCAGCTGAGCTGCTTAGTGCCCGGCAGCTGGGCCAGGATCAGGAGAGGAGCACAGCACAGGCGTAGAGCCCTCACTCACCTCATCCCCGGCCGCAGCTCTGAGTCACGCAGACACGGCTTGAGCTGTATCCAGCAGATTCCAAAGCTGCCGAGCAAAGTGCATCATAGATTCAGGGTAACCACAGAGTAGTAGAGGATCTGATTTAGCATCATAATCTGTATTTTCTCATAGTGCAGAAACTAAGGTGTGGGGTACATGACTTGTACAGCAATGAAGACAGGATCTAAAGGAGAAGTAGAAGCTACACCAGTCCACAGCTACAGTGACGGCTTGGAAGGGAACTCGTTGTTTTGCTCACAAACACTCACCTCAGAGTCACAGGACAAGATGAGCTGGGCCATGCTGTGTTCCTCTGGAGAACAGGGTCTGGCCACTAAGTCCCGGAGTGCGAGATCTGGTTTGTTGATGACTTGTGTTTTCCCTTCTAGATTTGACTCTCACCCTTACTTGTCTTAATCAGTAAAGTCAGACTTTCCACTACATCTTACCCAACGAAGTTGTAGGTATTCTACCAAGGGTTTTGCACCCTTACTTCTTACTCAGAGTAAATTGTTGGCCTGTTTTGGAAAGTAGAAAGAATGGTCTGTTGTTTATAGAAGAATATTAGGAAATTGTAAGAGAGTCCAATTTTGTGGTGTTCTTATGCTGTGAATTCTGGCAGCCTGACCTGTAATGGTTCAGTGTTTGGTGTCACGTCCCCATTTATTTCATTCTGATCATTAATGAAAAGTGACAAAAGGATAGAAGGAGTGCCAGTCTGGTTGGTAAACACAATAAGATTGATTAGAACACAAAATGAAAACATTAAGTTCACTTGAAGGCAGCCAAAGCCTGAGCCTTTCTTCTGTCACACATGAGCTTCTTGTTTTTTGGGTGCCTGAGCAGTGAGAAGTATGCTGAGTGACAATAGAAGGACTAGAAAAGCTCATGGGCAGTTATGTGTCTCTGTAATCTCTCATGATGCCTAAGCAAAAGGTGCATTTTTATATTTCTTAGAAACACTGTGTTTACTTCTGAAAGGACCTGATTACATAAATCAAGAAGCACCTATAATATTTTGACTAAAAATTCTTTTTTTGTTTTGTTTGTAATAGTCTAATATTTTTTCATTTAGTAGGTTTTTTTTTTTTTTTTTTAATGTATAGTTGCTGAATCCTTGAGTCCTTACATTGCAGTCATGACTATTACTGGACAAACTTTTGAGAAAAGAACTATAGCCAAATCATGATGAAAGAACAAATTTAAAAAATGTGGCACAATTGCTATAACTCTGAGGTTACTATGTTATATTGATTTTAGAAGAAAAGGAAATCAGTTAACAAGAGAAGGAAAACGTGTAACCATTGCATCTCGGTTGGGACCTCTCACTTCCCTCCTCCTCAACTTGTGGTAGGCATGGTGGTACAGGCCTGTAAGGCATCCCCGCACTTGGGAGATTGAGGCAGAAGATCACTGTGAGTTCGAGGCCAGCCTGTGCTACATAGTGAGTTCAAGGCCAGCTTGAACTACATAGTGAGATGCTGCATGCATAATGACCAGCGAAGTTCTTTCAGAGTATTCTGTAACTTTGCTGTTGTTGACACGATTCCCCATTCACTGTTTTTTTGTTTGTTTGTTTGCTTGTTTTCTTTCTCCCATTCACTGTTAAAAGCTAATGCATTTTACAAAAGCCTGAACAATATGATGTAAGTCAGAAATATCTCGGAACTTGTGCAGAAGTTTGATAAGGAACAAGGGAAAAGAAGAGCTCTGGAAAGCAGCACGGGACTAGGTGTCAAGAAGACCAGGGTGAAGTCACTTTTCTCACCATCTTGCTGTGTTTCCTTAGCTTTGGGCCTCACTCTCCTTGCATGTAAAAGGGGAAGAGGGCTGGTGTACATAACCCCTTGAAGATACCTGAAGTTTAAGTAGCAAGGGAATAAAAAGATATCAAAGTGCTCTTCAAGCCGAAATCATTTCCAACTTAAAAGATTCTTAGCAAATAGTCATCCAAGATGGCGTTACTCTTCAGTAACCTTGTGGATTAATGCCAAGTCCTTTTGAGTGAGTAGACTCGGGTCTTCAAAAAATAGATCTGTTCCCAGGACTCTGTACTCTAAAAATTTACTGACTGATTAGCACTCTGCAGGGGTGTGTGTGTGTGTGTGTGTGTGTGTGTGTGTTGGGGAGTGGCCTGAGTAGGCTGACCCTTATTTTATGCTCTGACTCCTTCCAAAGAAGAATGAGCCCAATAACAACATTACAGAATAAGATTCCCAAGCAGTAAAACATAACAGTTGCTTTTGCAGGGCTCGGAACCACTGGTCTAACTTGCTTGCCCAGGTGCCAGCTGTTTCCACAGCTACTTACCCATGTGCTTTCTTAGGAACTCCTTAACATGCCTCTAAAAGAGCATGGTGAAACGGAGATGGTATTAGATGCACGAGACTTAACACATGAATGCAGTTAGATTTTATTTTTAACTTCTGTTTAAGTTACGTGCGTACATAATTTAAAAAAGACTACAGACTTTTACAAAGCCTGTAACAAAACATGGTAGTTTCATATTTCATCTTTCCCTTCACTCAACTTCTATTCCCCAGAGGTAAATACTTGAAACTCTTAACTGGCATTTTCCTCTGTATTTTAAGACTTGTGTTTGTATGAATATTCTTGACTCGTTTTTCTGTTTTAGGCATTTTATGAACCTCTTTTTTGGGAAGATAATGATTTAGCTCTTACTCACCTCCCGCAACACAAATGATTTTACCCCCACTCGTTGCCAGTATGATTATGAGTTACAAGCTTTCTGTTGCTGTCAACAAATTATTCTAAAACAGAGTGCCTTCCAACAGTGAAAGTATATTCTATCACTCTTCCTGTGGGTCAGGAGTCTAGAAGTCACTTAGCTGGTCTTTGTGGCCGAGGTTGTCTCCTGAGGTTTTAGTCAGGCGGAGGGTGCGCACTGTGGTCTGCTGAAGATTTTGCCAGGCTGTGGGAGCCACTCATAAGCACCTGTCCGTGGCTGTTGGCAGGTGTGGTCCTCATGGGCTGCTGGCTGAGGGCCTTCACTCCTGGCTGGGCTGTAGCAGTGTGTCTATGTAATCCCAGCGCTCAGGAGGTTGAGGCCAGCCTGAGACACAGATAACTCAAGGCCAGCCTGGATTCCATAGCAGGACTTTGTCAAAAGAAAAACAGTAAATCCAGCCCAGAGTCAAGGAAGGGATATCACACAAGGGTGAATTTCAGGGGCCATTTTAGAGGCTGCTTGTCAAAAGTAACTTTTTTGGTTGTTGTTGTTATTTAGTGTTACATTATATCCTATAAATATGTTATTCATAAAACACCTATGTGCTATGATTTACCTTCCTTTTCTCATCTACCCTTCCCCCTGGAGTTAGTACTTGACTTACTTTTTTTGCTTAGCATTTCCTATACCTAGCGTTAATTCACTATGAACTGTCATGCCAGAATTATACATTGCTTCTCGGTATGTTGACAAACTCCAAGGATAGTATTCTATGCATTGTTTCTGTTGGAATAGTTTTTTCCCAGCATCTTCTGACCTGCTTCAATTTGGACTGATTTCTTTCCTTTTTTTATACCAGGGATTGAACTCACAACCTTGCGCCTACCAGGCAGGTGCTTACACCACTTAGCTAAATCCCCAGCTGGACTGATTTCTTAGGCATTATTTATAGCTCTAAAATTCCAAGACCTCTTATATCCCATTGTGAAGACACCCTCTATGTTGGACATTCCGTTTCCTGGATCTTTGTAGTCTTCTCTTTTGGTCTGTCTTCATTTTGGTGGAACAGCTCTTCTAATAGCTTCCTAAGAAGGAGCTCACGAACAGTAAAATTTCCAAAATCTTTGAGTGCCTTCCCTCACTTGATTGATAATGTGGTTAGATGAAGAAATGATTGAAAACCATTTTTCCTCAGATCTTTGAAAGCGATATGCTTTGCTTTGCATTCCCCATTGTTCCTGAGAAGTCCAAGGCCAGCCTGATCTGAGATCTGGTGTTTGATCCTAGGTGTTCCAGCCCATGAAGGTTTACCTTTTGTCTCTAGTGTTCTGACATACCTCAGTGACATCCTTTTGCAGAAGTCTTTTCAAAGTCTGTTGTGCAGAGTTTGGTCCTCTTATTGGAAACTAAGGCCCTGTAGCTTTAATATTTTTTGGAGAATATTTGATTTACATTCCATATTCTTTCCTTTTATTAGAAACTCCTTTTACTTAGAACCTTTGGTCCAAATCCTTTCTGATCTTTTGTGTCCTTTTTCAAAACTCTGGACTATAGGTATTTATATACTTTCTGACTTCAAGATTTTTTCAACTTTATCATTTTTTTAAACTGACAAATCTATGCTCATATATTTTTCATTTCTAAAGGCTTTAAAAAATTGCAGTTGCTTTTTTAAGAAGCTTCTTGTTCTAGTTCCATGGATGTCATCTTTCATTTTTCTGAGGGTATTAATTACCTCTCTCTCTGTCTTTCTCTCTCCCTCTTTTCTCTTGAGAATTATTTCTCATCCCTCTGAGTTTCTGCCTTGGTCTGTGTGTTGGAATCAGCCTCTGAGCTTCATGTTGGCAGCTTTCCTCCACAGTGTGATGGTCTTTAGTTGTTGCTCCTAACAGCACTGTGCTGAGAAGCTGGCTTGAAGCTCTGTAGCTTTCCTGGAGTTACTGATGATGATGGTAATGGAGAAAGAATTGGGGGGATGGTTTCTCTAGAGAGGGCTTGAGGCGTGGATTTCTGGGTCTCTGTGTGTCGTCCTTAACAAGTTCCTCAGAAACCTTCTCTCTGATTACCTCTTACTGTGCCGCTGTGCCGTATCCCTGGCTCTTGATTGTTGTCTCTCTTGGTGCCAATTTTAGGGGGAAAAGGGCAAAGGTTTTTACTCTCCATTATACAAACTTTGATGCAATCTCCCTGTTTTTTTCTAGTGACTATTTTATCCCTATTTTCTAGATAAGTAAACTGCTAGAGAGCTTTAAGTTCTTTTGCAGAGATTTCTTGGTACTTACAGTTTGAGCTGATTTCAGTTGATATGGAATGTATCATTGTCTTATCACTTTACTTCTGTAGAAAGATCGAGTCATCTCATTTATTATTATTGTTAGGATTTATTTGGCCTCCTACTACCTTCAAATGTGGCTTCAGTTATGCTTGACTTTCAGACTTAATAAGTTTGGGAATTTAAAACAGTGGCATATAAATGAAACTTCTAGTGTCACCAAACTCTTTTTGTTTTGGTTTGTCTATTACTTATCTAAGTAACACAAATTCAGTAGCTTTTGGAATGGACAGGCTTTCTTGTCATTCCAGCCTTACCTGTGTTCATCTGGACTCCTTGTCAGATCATTGTTTTGGCCTAGAGCTCTGGTTTTTTCATCTTTACTAAGCAACAGGAGTTGTTCACCTTGCTGACTTTCACGAACTCTTCAGGGCAGCAGAGCTCTCACATGTTCCTTCTCTGACTCACCTTCTAATGCCTCCACTTCTAAGAAGCTCAGGTTGAGATTTTCTTTCTACAAGGGATAGGCACTTTGAAAGCCCCTCAGTAAGACCACATCCATTGCTGTCCTGTGGTTAAGCCGTGCCCTGGGTGGGGTGTGCTCACCAGTGTCCCCGAGTGGTCTGCACATAGGCAGAGCACACACAACTACTTGTAATTTAAGTATTTGTTTGCAGGCTAGAAAGGTGTTGTTTCCTTTAACCCACCTACTGTAGAGTAATAAAACGTACTTGGTGCCCTTGCTTGAGTGGGAGACTGTAAAGGATGACTATAAGCATCACTTTGGTGGCTTCCCCAGAGGCAGAAATGTTTTTCTGTCTTGTTCACCAATATTATCCAGCACAGAGTACATGGGCAGTGACCAGTCAATACTGTTTTCTGAATGGATGAAGAGAAAGGACGTCATCAACCTGGGACTTCATCCTCCTACCTAGAAAGTGGTGATTACACCCGGTCCCCTGCCACTCTTGTGCAGAACACGTGCTGGCCCTGAGGAGGTGCTCATGTGGGGTTTGTATGTCCATCAGTTGAGTCAATTGGTGGCAAGCAATAAACTGAAGAAAATGTTTTTATGTCCTTAAAAGTTTTATCTTCGAGGAGCACAGTTTATAATGCTAGAGCGAAAGAAGCCTCCTTTCAGAAGGCCAGCTCCACATGGGCAAAGCTGCTAATTTGTTTTCAGCTTTGAGGAGATTTAGAGCCTGGGCCTCCCTGGCAGTAGCTCACTGTGGAGTTGTTTTCTCCCTGCTCCATGTAAGTCTGCTGCACAGCAATAGGAGAGACGGGGACATCTGCCAAACTAGCAGGACCAAATTCCTCTTTTGCAGACAGACATGGAGATTTGTTGTCCAGGACTTTTTGGACTTAAGGATGGATTCTTGGTAAATATTCCCTTTCATATCCAAGGACAGCCAGAGACCTCTCTGCCCATAGATGGGAGCATGAGTCCAGTCACCTGCCTGCTAGAAAGGCAAGGAGGACACCCGAGGGAAAGAGCTTGGCCCCCTAGTCCTGGGCAGCATGGTCATCAACCCTGCCAGAAGTAGACAGCAAACAAAGAAAATGCACACATCAACTCATGCTCAACCTCAGAGAGTGCCAGACAGACCCAGATCTTTGGCAGGACAGTGTAATCAGTGGTGGTGGCCTGTGGCACGCATGCCACAGTGGGCTGTTTGTTACCACTGAAAGCGCTGACAGGTTCACCATCACTGGACACACCCTGAGCATCCAGGCGGCTGCCCATAGTGGGGCTGGAAGCTCCGTACTGTCCTTTGCTGGCCTCCGCTGAATTCCCAAGTCTGTTCAGGCTGCGCTTACAGAAACCTATTGTTGGCAGTTAGAAGAGAAGCATAGCAGAAGAAACTGTAGTAGGTGGTTAATGTTTTTGCGTTCTTGGTTAGAACTTTCGTTACTATGTAGACTTCTATAATTAATTAGATTAATCTTTATTCCATTACAGTTCACTGAGATTTTTTTCCCCCCAAAGTAGAGACCCTTGTATAGTGAGAGTCAAAATTGTGAAATTTCTTAGTAATTCCTGGATCAACATTCTAGGAATTGCCTCTTTGCCAGCTTTCCTTTTTTTTGGCAGTGGACAAATGTATGAATAATGCCTTCTTTGAAGGTTTAAGGCACACAATAAGCTAAGAACTCTCTAATAGAACTTTACAAGCTGACAGGGCTGACTTCTGGGCAGCATTTGAACAAACTTTGAGTCACCATACTCCAGTGAGGGTTGGCTGCCAAAAGCCATGTAAGGCTTTATTTGATCCATTTATGAATTAAGAGCCTGCAGTAAATTAATTACCACATATTGGGACAATAAAATCTAGCAGAGAGAGGATGCCTTTGGGTTTATCTGCAGAGAGGAATCGAACCGAGAGCTGCCTCTTGGTAGTTGAGTGCTTCCCGCCCCAGGCCTTCCGCAGAGCTGGACAAGGCTGGCACCCGTGCTCCATGCGCTCTGCACAGGCGGCATCTGAGCCAGCGCTCGGCTCTGCGGCTACTGGAAGGCCTTGCTTTATTGATCATAATAAGCTGTTCTGTCTTATTAAAGTTGCATCATGGAGTCTGGGTTAGGAGCCCTATCGAGAATTAGCTGCAGAAGAAGTGATTTGCTTGTATTTTTCTACAGTTAACAGGCCGAGCAGATGGGATAGCAGACCTGAAATAGTGGAGTTGGCTGCCTGCCACTGTTCTGTGAATTTTGATTTGCACAGAAATGTAATCGTTTTATTTTTCCCTTTTTTGGAAGTACTTGCTTATGAGCCTTGGGAAAATTCAACCCTGGTGTTCCTGTAGAATGCATGGATGCTGTTCCAGAGGCCCTGCAGACCGGGTGCTGAGTCGCGTGTCCGTTAGCACAGAACGCCACAGGCTCTCTGCTCTGTCCCAGAGGACAGGACACACTTCAGCTCCTTGCAGCTTTTCAGCTGAAAAGTATTTTCATTCACAATTTACTTCACATTTTAACATGTTTTCCCTCTCAAAGGGTAGGATTATGTTTCTTTTTCTTCAGGCTATGTCCGCCAAAATATTGAATAAATGCAAGAAACCATGTTAAACAAGCTTAAAACAAGGAACTTACATATAAACATGAAATAAACCAAGTGTAGCATTTAGGTGAAGAGGATCTGAGTTTCTAAACCAGTTAAAATTCTTGTTGTATTAAATATTGAATACATGCAAAATAATATTTTAAAACATGCATGAGGTATACAGAACAACGTGGAAACATTGCATCACTTAGGTTAAAAAATAGAGATGTTCAGTTTTGAGACCTTTGAAACCCATTGGTGACCCTTCCTCAACTCTATTCTGCTTCTTGCTCTCCCTGTGAACCATTATCTTGAATTTTGTATGTTTTATTACCATGGATTGTTTTATCGTGCCTTTCAATTCCTGAATGCACATTGCTAGGTTTTGCACAAATGGAATCACATGTGGAACCTTTTTCACAACTTGCTCATTTTACTCAGCGTTAAGCCGGGGTTTACTGTTGCTGCTGCAGGAGCTGCCTTGATGACACTGGTACTGTTTTTCCATTCTTGGGCGCATAGATGTTCAGATTGTGACCAGTTCTCTGCTATTTCAACATTGCCTCCAGATTTCCAAGCCAGTTTTTCAACAAACCAATCCACTTTAAACAGTCTGCTGGCATTTTTTTTCAATGTTTGTTTTGCCAAGAGGGTATGGCACAGAGTGTTTCAGATAGTATAGATTATAAAATGGCCAGTTATTACTCACTTCAAAGAAAAGCCCACATTTACACAAGCATTACAAAGGAACAGTGGCAATGCTCTTCACAGTAGTCCAGATAAAAGTCATTGATGCTGTGAAGTGCATTTCATTAATATTTTTTAAAACTACAGTTGAGGAATCAGGTAGAATTTTTAAGATTAAAAAGATAAGCGGAAGGACTCCCCCCCCCCCCCACAAGCTGTGTGTGCTATGTTTCCATGTGCCGCAGTCACCTGTCCTTGGGCTCATGGAATGTCCTGTTATTTGCTCTGGCCTCTTGACGTCTCCGGGGTTCTGGTCATTTCTCTCCAGCGGCATTTATCCAAGGCCTTTGATGGCCTCTCTTTGACTTTGTGTGAAAGTTGAAAACACATTGGGTTCTCAGTAAATACACATATATCTTCAAACACAAGTCATGTCGAGTGAGTAGGACACAACCCCTCTGCTTCTTCCACCTCCCCTCCTTGCCACCAACTGGCTTTCGCATAGTTCCATCTCAAGTCCTTTAGCTCTTGGCTCGCATACTGCCTCCTACAAGCCATTCCTTGACTCCTGCCCCCAGCTAACCTCTCCTTCACTCTCTTGAAGCACTTCATTTTTGTCAAGGACTTAGTATCCGGACTGACACCCATTGCTTTGGTTATTGTTTGCCTCGTCCCTTAAGGACATGGAGTCTGTCTTGTTCACTACTGCACTGCTTACCTCCTCAGGTGAACAGTGCATAAAAATGGGGTTAAGAAATTAATTTTCCTTAAATAACTTACACATTAAGGATATTCTAAGTAAACCATGCTGGTAGTGTCATGGAATGAATGTTTAGACGATAGACTTCTAAGCAAGTCGTAAACAACTAGGTCATGTTACTCATTAGTAAGATGAGGTTAAAAATGTGACTGGGATAAAACATTAATAGATAAAAATGTCTTCAAAATGGAAAAAATGTTATTATTATGTGTTAGGTAAATTGTCAGTGGCAATACTAGCCCTAAAGGCAACTTGGATTTGGAGTGTGTTAGCATTTTCCTGTAAGAAAACAATAGTCTTCAAAGATAAAAGCAGTGGTCAAGTTGGATGGCTCCAGAGGGCATTTTAATTTGTTTTGTTTTGTTTTTTTGACACTGGGTCTTGCTGTATAGTTCTGGCTGACCCTAAACTCACTTTATAACCCAGGCCGGCCTGGAGCTCAAGGCAATCCTCCAGCCTCAGCCTCCCAGGTGCTGGAATTACAGTCTCCAGCAGACTTTTTATTTCTCTTAAACCCTCAACTCCCAAATCAGCTTCCATAATTTTCACTGAGACTCTGCACATGATGATTTGAAATTTAGCTGACATAACATTGAAATTTAAGAAGATTCAGTTTTCTTCTCAATATTTAATAGTGTTCAGAGTTTTATAAGCATTACCTGGTTGATACCGTAGTTTTTGGTATTCTCTTGGTCGTTCATCTCAGCATATATATGTATATTGAATATTTTGTTTGTTTTTGTTTTGCTTTTGAGATAGGGTCTCACTGTATAGTTCAGGCTAGCTTTGAACTCACTGTGTATCACAGGCCGGCCTTGAACTCATGACAGTTTTCCTGTCTGAGCCTCTCAGAGCACTGGGATTACAGCTGTGCGCCACCACACCCGGCTCCATCTCAGTGTATTATTAATTTGTCCAGATGAGTCACAGTCTCCCTCAAATGAGACTGTTTTGTTTTATAACTTGTTGCTCTGTTTGGCTAACTCAGTCATGTTCTTTGCATAGAAGGGAGTTTGGATGAAAGCTTATTAAGTTGTTTAAATACTTTTTATAATAGTAGAGTCTACTACATCCATTCTTCTCAATCCAGACTACACATTAAAATCATTTTAGGAACTTAGAAAAAAATGCCACAGTTAGGTTTTAGGGCAAAATATTCAGATTCAGATGATTTGAGACACAGTGTAGGCATTTATAAAATTAATCCGTCACTCCCACAGCTCATTCTGATGAGCAGTCAGAGCTGAGAAGCTCTAAGTTAGAAGGGAACACTAGTTCATAACTGGCTGTCCACTGAAATCACCAGCAAAGTGATGCTTGGGGCTTACTCCCTTAGGTTCTGATTTAAGTTGAGATGGGCATTGGGATATTTAAAAGATGAGCCAGGTGATCGTAGTGTGGTGGAGTTTATGAACCACCAGCAGTGTGTTCCTCCATCGCAGTGCCAGCCAATGTAGATAAGCCCTTCCCCAAGTTGGCCTGCAGATACAGTTTCCTTGTAATGCTTGCAAAAATGCAGATTCCTGAACCCTAGTCCTTACTACAGCATCCACAGGAGAATTCTGCAGGAGCTCCAGGTCTCCACAGAGGTGTATTTTCATAATGCTCTAAATGTTGGGGGCATGACCCAATATGTATTCTCTTCCTACTGTATTATGGCTGTGAGAAAATTTTCTTATATTTTACCTGGTTTGCCTCTGAGCACAGAAACCTGCTCTGTTAGGCACATGCTATCTTTCAAATAATTAGAATGAAAGACTTTCATATTTAGAGAAAACGTATAAAAGCAGCAAAAGGTGTCAATTATGCCATTTCAGGGAACAGTTGTAATTGCTTTCTTTCTGTTGTTAAGTGATCATAAACTCCAGGCTATGTAAATCCTTGAAATAAACAGCCCATTTAGATATAAGCGTTTGATCAGAGGACTATGACAAACTCTTAACTATCTCATAAAGAGTAAGTATATCACAGGTAATTAAAAGCCAAAAATGGATGAAAAGACTTATTATATTTGAAGGTTCTCCCTCTACTGTGTACCTCTCTCTGTTGTTTGTTTTGAATTGGGAGGTGCTGTCTGGATTGTGTTTCACTATTTCACTTTCATGATGCTTGTCTTGTGGAGATACTCAAATATAGCATTATATTAAACAACAACAACAACAGCAAAGAAAGATAAAAAGCCAAGAGCATTCAACAGAATCTGTTAAATTCTACTATATACCTAGCATTGTGTGAGCTACTAGGGAAGATATTAAAAATATAAGATGACTTGTTGTGATTGAAGGATGAATATAAAGATTTTGTAGTCTAAATAATGAACAACCTATTTAACTCACCAACTGGTTAATTAATTGCATAATAATTAAGAGTGGGGGTATATCTGTATCTCTGTACACAAGCATCATGCTGTCTACTGTTTCTCATCGTTTGTAAGAGATTTCCAATGATTTATACAGGAAAGTTCCCTTGGTGTGAGTTGAGATTGTCTTTAATAATGATAAACATTCCCAGCTTTGTGTGAATATTTGAAAGGATACACAAGCTATGCTTATATTGAAGGTGGGAGTTGGGTTATGTTGGAACTCTCATATATTACAATCACAATCCCTTCATTGGATATTCGAGGCTCTAGAGAAGTATTAAATATAGGATCTGTTTTTTCTGCAGTTGGAGAGTAGTCATTCAGTCCATTGCACTTAGATTTCCTTCCTACTTCTTTTTTCTTAGAGCTACCTTAATTTAATAGGACCTTCCTGTCATCACCACATACTGACTACAAGTCTATGATAAATCATTTGGGTTCATACTTCTCTCTGATGAAATAATTTTTAGGAAACATATTTGTTTTCTTTAGGCTTCTCCAAACAATGTTAAGATCTGAGATTTTTGCCTTTTAGCACTGGAGACCTAACATCAAAAGGCTGTTCCTTCAAAGAACTTCATGTTGCTATTTAAATGGTAATTACTTTCCTTCTGGTTTAGCTCTGGGCTTGGTAAATTTAATAAGCTCAGTATTTTTATTTTATATTGTTGGTACTATGCGATGAGTGTCTGAATCAAAAACACCTTAGTTCAGGTAAGGAAAACAGCTGAATACCTAGATTGAATATCTGTTCCAGTGTTACTTGGGGAACACTTCAAGCCATCTTTCAGTTGTAATGATTCATTTTGCATGCATTTGTCCTTTAGTGTCTGGAGATGGTTTTTCCAGTCAACATAGCCTACTTATATAATTGAGGGAGTAGTTAGATTAGTTAATTTTTTAACAATATGAAATTGCCCAGAGAAAGAATTTAAGCCAGTGTTTTTTAATTCTTGCTACACATTCCAATCACATTTTTAAAATGTAGCTATATCTGTTAATGTAAACAAACATTTTGAAGATAACAATACCCAATATTGCAACCATTTTCAAGTTTCTATCATCCTGTTTGTAAACCTATAATGTTACTGTTGTGCATTTGCTCTAGTTGTTCGTCTCTTTTGCTTTTTGTCTTTCTTATACGTGTCTTTTTTTCTCTTAAAAAAAAATTCAAAAAAAAAAAAAAAAGATGTAGCTTTGGAACCAGATCACCTGAATCACAGTATTTTGGGACCAGGCCATGGCATAATTACTTACATATTTTTCCTCTTAAACAAAATATGTTAGCAGGATTGAGAACTACAGTTCTGACATAGATTCTACATTTTATTTGGCCAGGAAAGAGTTAAATCAAGTTTACTTAACTAGGTGCTTTTGAATATTTTATATTATATTTCTCAGTAGAGTATTTAGGGAAAGAAGGAGTCTTTTGGTTTCTTAATGATTTTGCTAGTTAGTTTCTTGATTCGTTATTTGATCCTTTGTACAATTGCTCTGTAGAATATGCTTTTTTGTGTACTTCACAATTCAATTAAAAGGTTCAAGGTCAGTATTAACCACAAAAATGAACTCAATTTCTGTATAAAACATTTTTTGCTTAGAATGAATCTGAGTTTTGAGACAGTGTGTGAGTGGAGGCGTTTAGAAGAAAGGGCTGGAAATGGCATCTGTTGTGCCCACTACGTGCTGTAGTAGTTACTGGAAACTTAATGTGGAGTTGGGATTTGTTTTGGTGGTTTCAAATGACCTTTTGGATACTGCAAGTTATTTAAAACCCCAGGTGGCAAGGTGAGTCTCTGCACATTACTATTCTAGGAATTAGGCTGGAGACATACAAACAGAAAAAGACTTTCTGGGCTTTTCTTTATGTTGTGAATCTGTTTCCTGACCATTTAGTTAGAGCTTCCTTTGAATATTTTATCATCAACGTGGTTTATACTCATGGCCACCCACCTGATTTTTGCCTGCTGACTTTTTTTCTGCCTTTTTATTCCCTCAAGCCCACAGTGCATGTGTATTCATGTTTTTGCTTTCCATTCACGGAGATCTCCAGCTGGGAAAATATAGTGTGTACAATACTCTCTGCCTTCAACTGACATTGCTCATAAATTGCAACAGAAACACTGCTATCAGCAGCTTAATAGCAGGTAGAATACAGCTCTACATATCAAGTCTCAGCAGGATACAGAAACTATGGTTACCAAATTTCCAAAGGAGAAGGGGAGGGGATAGAAAGTTTTCTGTCTAAGAATAACTGAAAAAACATTGAAAATTGATTCACTGAAAGCAGCTTTTGAAAAGGACTTATAAGGGCTGACTCAGTGGTTGCTCTGCTGTCACTTTTTGCTGAATTGTTATTTTTGAAGACCTCACAAGAGGTTTTTGTGGTGGAGCAGGGTAGAAAAGGCAAGCTTGTTCGCTTCTCTTCCTCTCTCTCTCGCCCTCTCTTTCTCGTTCTCGTCTGTCCTTTTAAATGAAAAAGAAAAGCCCTTTGATAAACTTAATGAAAAGGGTCCCAGCTAACAGATTTCCAGGGAGGCGATGAGGTGAGGTTGGAAGTGGCTGCACAGTGTCACCTTCGGACACGGGTGTCCCGGTGGAAGAACCAGGCCTAGGACAATGTAGAAGCTGGGCTCTGTGTTAGCTTTATCTCTGGGTTACAGTTTATTTTAGCTTAGACGCTGATCTGTTCATATATTTGATTTATGGTAAAGGGCACACAATTACATAGTATATCAAGGTGTTTCCATTTTAGGCTCTGATGTGAAAATACAGATTCTTTCCATTAACAAGAGGAAAACATGTTAATATTTTAGGCTGCAAAACATGTTACAGATCCTTTCCATTAAAAAATAAGGAAAGGAAAGATAGTGCTGTTGTATGAGAATTTTCAGTGCTTTAGTGCATCATTTTATCTTAATAAGTGAGATTATATTAATATTTTGAAAAGTCCCAGATTTCCCTCCATGAAGAACGGATTGCTGGGCTCCATCATTTTCTGTGAGTAGCCACAGTCCAATTCTGCCTCTTGCCAGAAGAGATTAGTGTGGATGGTGGAATAATTCTTTCTTTAAACCAAGTAAAGCTGTTGTATTAATGCTCCTGTCAAAGGGCTCAGGCGGATAAAAAGTCCTCAGCCTTGTTCCAGGCTTCTTACTGATTTTTTTCAAAGGAGTCGCAAAATACATCCTCCCCCACCTGCGGTCCTGTCCACAAGAGTGTTGGAAAGTAATTTATCAAAATCACCAGTCCCCATTTTTTCCCTGGAAAAACTCAACACAGTTTATGCAGATCTTATTTGGTATGATGTACACTTCTTAGAAGTCTGTTGGCTGGGTGACTGATGAAAATCATTATAGGTCATCCTTGGGGTAGAGCTAGGAATTAATATTTTTAATAAGCACTCAGAGGGATTTTATTTTATTTTATTTTTATTTATCTATTTTTGTCACCTGGTGAGTTTGGAAACACGTCAGAATTTGGCTAGGGTTAGAAACCAAACCAAACCAAGCCAAACCAAACCAAACCAAACAAAACAAAACAACAAACACCAAGACATCCCCGAGTGTGTTTGTGTGTGTCTTTCTATGAAAGGATTCACATCTCCTGCAGTCATTCAGGAGCTCAGGATTGGAAACCTACTCTATACTTTTTTTTTGAAAAAAATGGAAACCTTATTCTTTTTAGTTTTTTGAGACACGGTCTTGCTCTGCAGTTCAGGCTGGCCTCCAACTCATTGTATAGCTCAGGCTAGCCTCGAACTCTTGGCAGTCCTCTTAACCTCAGCCTCCTGAGTACTGGGATCACAGGCACACCCCACCACGCCCAGCTGCAACTCCAATCATAAACATGTAGAGAAAGTTAGAACCTCTCAGCCTGTACAGTTTACTTGCAGTGACACTATTTGCCTTCCCACCTGTCCCCATCAGGCCCCTGGACACCTGGGAGAAAGGGAGAAGGTGCTGTGCTCCTTGACGGCTATCCCAGGAACACCCCTGCTCTTATTTTGGAAAACATACACAATGAAAGCCTGAAGGTGCGGATCCCACCTGTTTGCCTGCAGTGGCTGCTTTCTGAGGCTTTTGGTAAAACACGTAGAGCAGACTTACAGTGACAGTTTGGATAACTTTATTTTGCAGTGGGTTTCTGAATGGTGAAGTGATGTTAGCAAGGCTGTTCTTGTCTGTCATTTGCCTCTCTTACCAGGGTGCTGTCCTGGAAGGTCAGTGTCGTGGTCACCAGGGCAGTCCTGTCTCTCCTGTGGCTTTACATGGTTTTATCAGCTGGTTTCTCAGTGCACTAACTGTGGCAAACTATGTGTTTAGTAGTATGGATTTGGCAATGATTAGCCTCCAGTTTCATTCATGTCAGTCATTTTATATGCCATAAATTTGAGACTTTACTCTTTCCCTTCCTTATTGGTTAGGCAAAGGAGCTTAGACTTAATTAAAAGAGCAGCACTTGTTTCGCATTTTACCTACCACAGGGCCTTGGTTATCGCCCAATACACTTCTTTCTGCAGTTGGCAGGAAAGCCTTCTCTTAACTTCCTGTTCTCCAGAGCAGTTTCTTAACACATGGCTGTGTATTCTGCTCATTGGGGCAGAATTCTCAGATGGGTGCTGTCAGGCCTTAGGTCAGGCCTCAGTACTGTTTGATGGGCTGTAAAGGACCTCGTGCTTGGAGAAGCACTAAGCCCCGTGACTAGCAGTTCCATCACCACATCCCATACTGTTGTTGAGGCAAAAAAAAAAAAACAAGCCCTACAGGAGAAGTTGGAGACCTGGTTGTGGTTTTGGCCTTGGTTTTGGCTGTGTTCTCAGTCCTGAGACCTAGAACCAACTGTTCAACCTCTGTGCGTTTTCTGCGCCTGAAAATTACATGATTTGTGCTTGTTTATTTTGTGGGAATTCTAAACATGATCCAATGACACTTACTGTGTGTCATTTACCTTATTGTGTATACATGTAGCACCTTAGCAAAGTGGAGCAAGAGGCCAGCCCCTTGCGGT
This sequence comes from Dasyprocta punctata, assembly GCA_004363535.1. Classification (NCBI taxonomy): domain Eukaryota; kingdom Metazoa; phylum Chordata; class Mammalia; order Rodentia; family Dasyproctidae; genus Dasyprocta; species Dasyprocta punctata. The sequence continues at coordinate 102,240 of RJWM01000513.1, read as the reverse complement.
GAGGGCCAGGAGTACTCTGTTTACTCTTCGCACCAGGGTTTTCCATGTGGGAAAACTGGGCACTTGTCACACACTGGAGCCAGACATCCTGGGTTCTAGTTCCCAGGTGCACAACTGACTGAGTGACCTTGGGCAAGTAACTTTCTGCTTTCTTTGTAGATCAGCTGTGAGATGGAGATAAGCACCTCATTGGATAGTTAGGAGGATTAGTGAGTTAATATTTGTTAAAGTCTTTAAATAGTGCCTAACACCCAGTCAGCACTATATGTCTTTGTTAAGCTAAACAAACGAAAGTACGTTTTCCAGGTTGTAACATTTGTTCAAGCCAGAACCGAGGGTGCGTTTCATTAGCCTGCCAGCATGGTCTCTATAATTTGGGATTTCAACCAAGAGCCCATAGTGCTTGTAGGTCTTATTCTGGTGATGACCCAATGGCATTAATGAAGCCATGTATCTCCTTCCAGCAGAGGTGACCACGAGGGGAAGGTGGAAGCGGGGTCAGTGCTGAGTGTCGCGCTGGGCCTGCAGGGACTGTGCGCTTCTCCTGGGGCTGGTCTCACTGATTGTCAGACGCTGCTCTCCTCTGGGGTCAGCTGGAATGAAAGCCATAGGAAAATGTGTAGGGGAACAGTGCTGGATGTGTAATTGCTTTGCAAAAAATAATTTATCGCTCCTCCCATCCCTCCCGTGTCCTCAACTGCCAAACCCATACCAATAAATTTCTCTCTCTTATTTCTTTTATGTAATGACTGGGGTTGTGAATACAGCCTAAATACATGTTGTCTTGAGGAACTGATCCTGAATACCTCATGCACTTAGAGGTCAGATGGTTCATTTTTACTCTTCACTGTACTGTTAATTTATATTAAATAAATGAGACTTTACATCTCTGTAATCTGCTCCAAAGGATTCTCTCTGCATGCTATCTACATTACACTGTTGATGTTATTATGGCAATGTTTTTTTTAGAATGACAATCTTCATTAATTTTTTTAGTATTCTGTTTTGTTGAATACATGTCTGGACATACTTATCAAGTTTCTTTTTAAGAATATGTTTCAAGAGAAATAATACATTTCAGCATAAAAGTAGACTAATTTAATTAAGTAGTATTAAGTAAAAATGCTACGATTTGTTAAAATAGATTATGTATACATATATGCAAACATACATGAAGAAAATCTAATTTGTATTTTAATCATTTGGGTTGTGAAGAAGCTAGTCAAAATAACTTACCAATCTTCACAGTGTTGGGGGGCTTACTATATACTATGAGTGCAAGGCTATTAACATTATTTCCTTTCAATGTCTTTCCTCTTTTATTAAGAGCCTAATATCTTAACAACCTAATATTTAAAAAGTAACTTTTATTTGTATTATTTGAAGAGGATGAGATGTCTAAAAGCATACTGGGAAAGAAAATTACCATTCTGAATTTTAGTGGCCTATTAGAGATTGTGGGCCACTTATTGACAATAAGGGATACAATGTATTCCCTTCCAGTAGTGGCACACTAATCAAAAGGCAGGTGTTTCCACCTGTGTCAACAAGTCACAACAGGAAAGCATTGCCTGAGTTTTCCACTGTGGAAAATTGCGAATGTGTAACTGTGGTTTATGTTGCCCGGCAATGAGTTCAATCATTTTGTATATCCTGGAAATCAATTTCTCATGATCACATATGCAGATTGAAAACCACGGCCTTAAGATTTACATTCAGCAAATAAAATTTACGTTCCCTGAAAGGCGGAGAAGGCTGTCATTTCATGCTCTCTAACCTTCATTGTCTATTTCCCTTTGGTACACACAGCAGCTTAGTATGCACAAACGTATGTGCCCATTACGGAGAGATAGCTTTCTGCTCTGTCAACTTTGTTTTATAAAAGTTCTGTTTTCTTTATTGCCTTTATCTATTACATCTGTAAAATTTATTTAAGCAATATGACAAATCTCTCTTTGGGGCCCAGAGTTTGGGAGAATAACCACTGGCAGGCCATTGGGGGGAGATTTGTTGGCTATGACTGTTCATTAAATTGCAAGAGTAGTGGAAGAGGCAAACAGTCTGGATCTGCTGTGGCCGGGTGGGTTGTGGTCTGTGTTTAGAGCTTCTGCGTCAGGTGAGTGACAGATGTACCACGTCAGTTGTTTCTGCAGTAGTTCAGTAAAAGTGGATGACTTTTGAAATGCCAGAGGAAGGTTCCTAGATTTTTTCAACATGTAAAATAACTTATTCCAGAAAATTTTCTATTAAAAGGGGAAGACATATAAAGCAGATTGTTTACATCTGTATTGTTATCAGATGATTTAAAAAGTGGACATAGCCCGCTGAGTTGGGCTCCTTCACTTAGCACATAGCACAGTCAGCTGACAAGTCTCAGCTTTGCAGTTTTCACTCTTATCTTTAGATTTGTGTCTCTAATTATAGTACAGGAAGTGTCTTATACTTTCATTCATTTTTATATTTAATTTTCCCTAAAGTTATTGAGTTCCTACTCTTTGCCAGACATTTAAAAAGACAGGTTCTTAGTTATCCAGGAGAACTGGTAAAAGGAAGGCACCCTGGGTCTCATGGTGGTTGCTTCAGTAGATATGTGCACAGCGACAGCCCTATATGCTCAGAGATTTTGGGATTTTGGGAAGTTCAAGGAACCAAAAGATTATGCCAGGCAAGGCAGGCCGTCATTGTCCAAGCGAAAGAGGCACAGAGCAGGGACGTATGAAATAGTTTACTGTGTCCTAGGGGTACTTACTTAAAGGATTGTTCAAGTGTGAGGTGGCTGAAAGTCAAGTGAATTTAACCATAGAGACTTAACCAAGACCTGTACGGGGCAGTGGTGTGGGTAAAGAGGAAGGGATGGAGTCAGGATTTAGGAGGAAATGAAGTATGCAGGACTTCATGACCATTGAAATGTGAACAGTTAAGCAGAAGGGAAAGCCTTGGATTGTGACTTGTGACTCCTCTGACCTATAACTAAAATCATAACAAATTAGAACTCAAATCCACAGCAAGTTCTAGAATTATCCCTGAGTTTTATACCATAGATGGCTTCTAAGAAGTTAAATATAGAAAGGTTTCAAAGCTCCATGCTTTTCCCACACTGCGATTTTCCATGACAAGAGATATCATGTGAGGGTGGCACAGGAATGAACCGATCCTGTAACCACTGAATCCCAGGAAGTGTTTAGTGCTTGACTTTGGTGGGGACATTCAGAGGGAAGACTGTGGCCTGCAGAGTGTGCTACTTCTGTGGTGTGTCACTTCCAAGCAAAATGCCACTGAGGCTGGAGTGGGGAGAGATGTACACATCTGCGGCACCTCTCTAGCAAGCCTCTCATCACCACAGAGGCCCCTGTGGGTCCCTTCTGTGCATATGTAGTTCCTTTATGAAACTGTGTTATTTATAAATACATCTTTATGTAAACTTTCATGGTGCACGTATTAGCAAGGTAACATATCTCTTAACTTTCAAACCTGGCACAAGTTGGTTAAGTATTCTAAGAGTTAATTTCTCCTCAGTAAAATAGTGATAATTAAAGAAACTGACACATAGACTCTGAGGAGTAAATGAGATAATGTGTGTAAAGACACTAATTCTTGTGACTTACACAGAGCAAAGCTCTATCAGCACTCCTTATGCACCTTTTCCATCTTTACCTCTTGGAGACAGGAACACAAATCTTAGCTACTACCTGATGTGCAAAATAATACTGTTTTATGGGTTTTCAATTTGCTTCCCTGAAGCTTCAGGAAGGCCTCAAATTCAACGATATCAAGATCCAGTAAGCAAACCGTGAGTTTAGTTTGTCCTTAGGCTCAACAATTTTATTGGAATCTATTTCTGTCCTTATCTTAAGCTGTTTTGCACCATCAAAACAGAATATTTGAGATTGGGTGATTTCTAATGAACAAATTTACTTTCTTAAAATTCTGGATGCTGGGAAGTCTTTAAGATCAAGACTCTGGCATCTAGTAAGGGCCTTCTTGCCATGTCCTCACAGGTAGAAAGCAGAGGGGTAAGAAGGGGATTGAACTGCCAAGGCCTTTTAGAATTCCACTAGTCTTCATTCATAAGGGGGTCCCCTTGTAGCCTAATCTGCTCCTAAAGTCCCCATCTCCTAATATTACCACATCAGCACATGCCTGAGTTTTGGAGGGAATACATTTACACCATAGCACTTCCCTGAAGCTGCCATCTTTATTAACTCAAGGCTCATAATTTGTAGTCGGCCCTCTGTGTTATGGATTTCAGATCCTCTTAGATCCTTGGGTTCAAGCAATGGTGGATCAAAAGTATTTGAAAAACAAGTCAATTTGAACATGAACTAATTGTTTTCCTTGTTATTAATCCCTAAGCAATACAACTATTTACAGCATTTGTATTGGATTAGATATTATGAAGAAACACAAAAGGATGTGTGTAGGTTTCACCTAAACCCTGTACTCCTCAAACACCCACAGATTTTAGTATGGGTATAGTGGTCCTGGGACCAGCCCCTGATGGATACCAAGGGTAGACTGTCTGCCTTTGTGCAGCATCCACTTGGATATATTTTTTTAAATTTCCACTGAATTGTTTCCTAACTTTTTTCTGGGCTTCAAAAAAAAACTTTTATCCAAAAACAGACTGTGCATTTAGTTTCATTTTGAAAACTTCACAAAATAATTTTTGGCCTAGTTTAGCCCACCGTATTGGTGAGTTTAAATCTGCTATAATTCTTGGTAGTTTAAAATGAAGAATTTTTACAATAAATTTAAGCTACATATATAAGACTGATTTAAATAAAGATTAATTGCATAGTTTAGTTTTTCTTCATCTCATTCTCTCAGCTATTCAAGTAGAGTTGGACTCAGTGGCACCAGATAATGCAATGTGCTATACAAGTGACTTTAACCACTCCCTTTCCAGAAAGCTTAGCAAATTCAGTATCAGCATCACATATCTTGAAATCAATATATTACCAAGTACACAAAAGGAACAGAATTTAAATGGCAGTCGAAAAATGGCTTTCAACTCACTTGTTGGGAAAAATGCATGTATATATACTAATTCTTCATGTAGTACTGGAGTATACTACATGAAGACATATAATCCTGGGGCTAAATGTCGGAGACTGAAAATTTCTTCAAAGCAAAAATTAAAAACCAGGTGCAGTAGCACATGCCTGTTTAGCAACTAACTAAGGCTCTGTCTTAAAATTTAAAAATAAATAGAAAAGGGCTGGGGATTTACCATACTGCGAAGCCCCCAGGTTTATCCCAGTACCACAGAAACAAAGGAGAGTGGGAATTGAGTGTGTTTCTCAGTGGCCAAGCACTTTACTAGCACGTGTAGGCATCTGGGATTCATCCCAGTAAGGAGAACACATAAGTACTAACATTTAAAAAGCTGAGTTAATGAAACAAAACAAACAAACAAACCAAGCCCCTCTGCCTTCCAAAATGGCAACACGTGACTTCTCCCTCGAATTCTCCCACTTTGAATTGCAAGGGTGTGGGAGCTGCTGCGGGGCAGGCCTTGCCGGGGAGCTGGTGTGGTGGGGCGTGGACCTCGGCTGGGCCACTCGAATTTTCTCCTGCCTTCCGGGAGACACCTGCTTGAGTACAAAAAGATAATGGTTTGCCAATTTTTTCTCTCAAAGAAAGCCAGAGAGCGCTTTTTGTAGTCTCTATGAAGTGCTGAATTCTTCAAAGGAAACTTGAGCTGAGTCCTGTACTCTTCACCCCAGGGTTTGCAATCTTTTTGCTGACTGCTCACAAATACTGCTAACTAGTTTCAATTGAAAAAGATCTTTCGTTATTTTAAGCAAAGGACATCAGAAAGAAATAATAGGTTTGTATGTCATTCCCCTATGAGGCATTTTCCAGTCTCATGTACAAATTCCCAACAGCTATTTATCATGAAAAAGACTAGTGCTCCATGGGTGAAATTCCAAGTGTTAGTGCTGTTGGTCCAGATGCTGTGTTTTGTGTTCATATCAGATTCAGTGATTCAGGGACCGTGGTGGATACAAATCAGACTTTTGTCCAGAATGTGCGTGTGTGTGTTTTTATGCTTTTGAGAGAAACACAGGCAACTTGGAAAGGTCTTGAAATGTTTAGTCAGGTCTTCTTTCAGTGAAAAGAGGTATATAAAACACACCCTGATGATGAGCAGCAATTAACAGTGCATTACTTTCTGGAAAAGACTTGAAGCTGGTTGCCCTGCAGGTCAGAGTCAATAAAGACTAAGTTACTAACAATAGCCTTTCTCTCTCGCTGGAGTCTTGGACTTAACCCTAACTTCATCAGACCAGAGAGCCAGAGAATAATGCGAACAATAGGCGTCTTGGCAGTTGACTTGGGCCTAATGCACAGAGGCCGTAGAAGCTGTCAGAGGGCTAGATGGATTGGCTTGCGCGTCTTAGTCCCTGATGCAAAGCACTAATGTTTCTGTCTCTTCTGAGAGGGCTGATGTGCCACCTGGGGTCAGAACTTATCAGCCTGTGGGGCTAATGTTTCAGAGGAGGCCAAAGTGCAGTCAATAATTTATATGGAAATTTGTGCTTAGATTGGCAAGGAAAGCAGGTTCTGACTTGAATTCCTCTGTCCAAAAAGAAGCTGGGGCCAACTTTAGATCTCACTGCTAACATCATTGCCATGTGTGCTGGTAAAAATTAAAGTCATTATGAAATATTTATTTAGCAGTTAACATTTAGAGCCGTATTTTAGATGAAATGACTAAAGGAAACATCAGCAGTTTTGAACTTAGTAGGAAAACAAAACCACCTCTGGATTATAATCAGCAGTTCAGGTGAAATCTGAGTGACTTCGGAAACAATTACCAAGTGTCTGGGGGAGCTTCAGTTTACAGGCTCTGAAATCAAGGTTCGTGGTACTGACAACAGAGAGAGAAACATGAGGTAATATCCAGGACTGGACGAGATATAAATGTCAGAGAGGAATGAGATTTCAGCTGGATGCCTTGAATACTTCCTCCAGTTTGCAGAGAAATTTCTCAACCAAAAGTGGACTTAGAGGGCTGCATGTGCCTGCATGTGTGTCTGCATAAACACGCGTGTTCGTATAGGCAGTGTGGAGAAACAGTGGAGCAGTGACACCGAGCAGGTCTGGTCAATCAGTAACCCGCGAACTTTTGTTCTGCTCCAGCAAAATGATGACTTTGCTCCAGTAAGTGCTAACAAAGGCTCTTTCCCTTCCCTCTGCTCTGGGAGAGCACTGTTAGTCACACTTCATTAGGCTTGTTTACAGAAAAGAGCTGGTCTCTAAGCACGTTATTGAAATACTTGTAACTCCATGGGGCTTTTTTCTTCCCTGAAAGATAAGAACTTAGGAATGTGGATGGGGGGAGGGTGGGAAGCAGCCCCTGCCCATCCTGCAGGAAACTGGACTGCCCCTGGGAAAGGTGTGCTCACCCTGAACCCCACTGCACATCTCCTTTCTGTTGTCAGTGCACCAAGCAACTTTACTTTTGGCTTTTATAGTCTGAACGTATGTTAGGTGTTCAGTTTGCTGTTCTGAAACTTGCAGAGAGGTGTCCTTTCCTTTCAGTGGCCCAGAGAGCTCTCCTCACTGTTCAGTGGTCAAAGGAATAAACAGTGGCTTTAAACAATGGATGAGTTTATCAGAAAGATAACTTCACACTGCCTGAAATTAGTGGTGGGCACAGAGGATAATATAGGGTATTGTTAAGACTGGAATTTGCAGCCCTTAAGATCCTAAAATATAGATAGGCAGCCTGGCCGCCAGGAGTGGAAGCTAATTAGTACAGATATCTGAAGATGTTTCACCTGGAAGGGATGCAGGACTACTTCCTGCTGGCCATGTGTCCATGTGTGCAATTCCTGGCATTTTTGCATTGCCCTCCATTCTTTGACTTATGGCCTGAGTTATAGGAGAGTTTAAAAGATGAGGGAGCCTGCAAGATACATGCATAACTGTAACTCCAGATACTAGGGAGGTTGAGACAGTAGAATTGCAAGTTTGAGTTCAGCCTGGGCAAATCGGAAAGATGCTGTCTCAAAATGAAAAATAAAGACACTCGAAGATGTAACTCAGGTTCAGTTCCCAGTACCAGGAAAAACACAAAACCAAACCAAACCAAACCAAACAAAACAAAACAGAGCCACAGTGCCTCAGTACATTTGCTGAGCAACTACTTGGCCCATGCTAAACACCTTCCATAAATCGTACCCCATCTCAGACTCGTCCAGCCCCTATTTTTAATCAGTGAGGAACCTGAGGTGTGGAGAGATTTAAGTCAGCTCTGCAAAGGGGCTGTGAACCAGAAGGGTCTCTCTCTACAAAGCCATGTTCGCAGGAATTTAGAGTGCTCCATTTGCTCACCGCCTTTACTCTTTCTTCCTTGGTAGGCTTCCAATTTGACCGCAGACTGAACTTGATTAGGGTGAGTGCATTCAGCTTTCTCCATAGCCCTGTGAAATGAGCCATATATGCACCAGCCTCTGGCTCCCTGGCGGGTAAGGCCCCTCGCTCTAGGTGAGAACAGGGAGGGGCTCCACAGCATGAACCTCATTCACCTGGGTTCTGCCCTTCATTGGAAAGTGTCTCTGACATCCCATCCCTTTCCATGTGGGCCAGCGTTATAGCTTTTCACGACACACAAAATGTACCTCTTTGTGTGCCATCTGCCCGCACATCCCTCCACTCATGCACGTGCACGCACAGCAATGCGTGCTCACACACACACACAGAGTGAAGAGAAACAGTTCCATTTCAGCTGCTGCTGTAAATTGCTATTTTAAATTTCACTGAGTGGAATAATAGCAGAGTGATCATCTGCAGTAAGTGTTGTTGGCCTTTATGAAGAACGGCTCCTTCAGAGGTTTGGTGATTTACAGAGGACACAGCTGGTGGCCGGCAGAGCTGTAGGAATGTGTGCTCTCCGGGGCCCAGTGAGCTAAAGATGAAAAGGGCCCAGAGCTGGCACAAAAGCAAATAAGCACGCTGACTTTAAATAAAGCATCATAATTTATAGGAAGCCTGGCTCTTCAATCCCGGTGAGGTACACGGATCAGTAGCAGTTTTTTGATGTGGAGCATAATTGTCAATTGGTTCCCACTGCCTCCTTATAACTCAAGGACTGAGGACGGTAAAAAAATTATTTTAAAACACAATCTTATAATTTATAGTCGTGTTGCACATATTTTGACAACCATTCAACAAGCACTTAAACTTGAAACTGTTAATCACCCATGACCTAGACTGCGTGGATGTAGGAGAAAGGGTGTATTTCGAGAAAGACCAGGTAACCAGAAAAGTTGGGAGGACCAATGTCCTCACCTTTCCTTTTCCTTGCCTCCCTCCTCCCCCAAAGTAATGAGGATTTTTGTTCTTACATTTGATTTCTTTCGCATCTTTCAGTTTCATTCATCTCAATAATTACCACCCCCCCGCGCCGCCCCCCACCCCGCCATACCCACGTACACACACCAGCTTCTCTCTCCCTGCTGCTGGCTGGGAGCACGGCCTGATCCACGAGGGGGGGGATCAGCAGAGAGCTGTTACATGACCTCACCTTCTCAGCACTTTACACCCTTCCCCTTTCATCCCTGCAGGGCTCATTTTTTGTGTGGTATTGGCGCAGCTGAGGAGACATTTGCCTTGAGGGTAGTTTATTTTTGTCTGTTTTTGCTGTTCTCTTTACTATGTGTGTTTCTAGCTGAAGTAACAGCATCATGGAGAGCTTGGGTGTAGGAAGTGTGAGCCAAAAAGATCCTGGAATTAATATGAAGTGTAGGAAATGATGGGAGCAATAGTTGGAAAGGCTGCATTCTCTCAGTTGCTTCTCCTTGGAGACTGGTGAGTCTCACAGTGGGTGAGGCTGTCCTACTGGCCGTGGGAGGATCTGGCCATGAGCCGTATGCCCAGGGTCACTTACACATAGCTATGTCCTAGTGTAACACTCTTAAGAAAAGAATAACTATTATGGGGAAATACAATAAGAACTGAATCATTATTGTGACCTATAGGGAGCTTACTTTAGGAAATATTTATAAAATATCTTTCCCAAATTTTTAACTGCTTTTATTTATGTAAACATATCGCCCAATAAGCTAATAATAAAAGCTTGTGAAGCAGGGTTGGGGGAGAGAAATCAATTCCCTCAACACTGGACATTGAATTCATGTCTTCCCATGAAGCAGTAGAGGAGGAAGGGAATGAGAAATCATCTGCCCCTCTAATGAGGAAATTGTGCTTCAGAAGAGAAAAGGGTGTGAGAAAACTGCCGGGGTTACAAATCATCATCTCAGCTCATCAGATGTCAGCTAAATCAGCGGGTGCCTAGAGAATGCAAGTTCAGAACCTGGCATTGGAAATCAGAGCAGAGCTGTTGCTTATCTCCATGCCACCAGGCCTCAGAGGAGGTGGGGACTTACTGGAAAGTTTACTCAAAGGCAAGAAATGAAACCTCTTCATTCAGATGCATGCAGACACACTGTATGCCTTACATGTACTTGCTCAGGTTATACATTTAAATTGCTCCACTTGTCTGTCTCAAAAGACTCTGTGTGTGTGTGTGTTTGTATGTGTGTGTGGTGTGTTTGTATGTGTGTGTGTGTTCCCAGGCATAGGCCCTATCTCTTTTTGTCCTTTCCATACCACTGTGTGTGATGGGCCACTGCTTAAAATCCATCCCCTTAGGGGTACAGGAGGTAGCTTTTGTTGCTGCCTGGGTAAGTGTCTCTGGCTTGCTCCCCTGTTGAAACAAACTCAGGGGACTTGTTCTCCTCCCCTCTGCTAACACTTTAACCTCAGACTTGTTCTCCTGCCTGTCCCCAAGGAGGAACTCTGAGCACCTTAACAGAAACTGTTAGCGGAACTGCCCAAGCAATCAAGAGTACATACTCTGGTGTGAATGGTGCATGTGTATATATATACTCTTAAATTGGCTCAGACCATCAAGGGCGGTATTACTGTAAGATATGCATGTCTGCCTAACTTCAAAGCAAGTGCCTTTGTTACTGATCACATTTAAATTTCTCTCTGTAGATTTCCATGTGATTTTTTTTCACAATTTTTTTGTGACCTAAAATGTCTATAATGACACCTATTATATTTTGTAACTACAAACATGCTTGTTAGAACATAGGAGCTGATTGTTTAGAAGAAGCAAAGCATCTTTCTTGAGTAAACATTAATTGCTTTGTAGTGTTGGAGCTTACATTTTTGGGAGTTTTATCTTGGCTATCAGAGTTTTCATTAATGTTTAGACAAGAGTGGTACTCGGTCACTGAAAACCCTGTCACCATCTTCGTATGTGGGACAGGCGCCCATGCAAATGTGTGGGACAGCATGTTAGTGTCCCTGGTGGTGCCTGACAAAAGCCTTGCCTCTGCCCCTCTTCTTCCCCACGAGACTTCTTAACAGGCCATTGTATTTTTTAGAAGTGGGAAAGGATAACGTTACTAGGGAAGCAGGAGAAAGAAAAGCAGCAAGAGCTTCTTTTAGCTGACCAGTCAACTGGATATTGACCACCTGTCTTCACGGGAAAGAAATAGATGGCAGTGAATAAGCGAGAGTCTAGTTTTCCAAGAAGCTCAATGATTTACCCAAATCAATACAGCTCATCAGGCCTCAGAACAAAGGCTGCGGGCGAGGTGACAGTGATGGAAGTAGCTGTGTGTTCTTTTGTGTATTAAACCATAAGCCCCATGGGGAAACAGGGTTTCTCTTAGCTATGTCTTTTTTGGGGGGAGGGGGAGCTTATTCAGAGTATCTGGGGGGTTCTTTTAGATTTTTAAAAAAAGATCTCCATAACTTGTGTTGTTGCTCCAGTGTACCTCTGAAAGAGAAACTGTGTCAAGGAAGGAAATACCATCTTTTAAAATGTAGATTAAAATAGCATGGTGCCGTTGTTTTTTGGTATTGGTTAGGGTTTCATTTTTTTTCTTATTTATGGATGGTGTTTGGATGATTCTAAAAGAATATTCATTCAGATTAACCTCTTGCAAAGAATCACGACTATTTCCCCATAAATGAACCTGTTCCCAGTGTCCTGAAAAGCATACCAAACCCTAACTGGAATGCTGGGCTGCCTTTGGAGAGGTTATGATTAACCTAGATAGGGTGATACCAACATATTCCTGCCACTGACAGAGAAGAGCTATCTAAAACAGTAATTGTTAGCCCTAGTCCTTTAATCTTTGAGCTCACTGTGCTTTTATAAAGTACTATATTAACACAGGACAGTGTGTGTCTGGGGTTTATGGCTGGGGTGGCAGCACACTAGGGCATAAAGTGTTTCATTACACTTCCTTTTGTTGGTACTGCCCTATCTCCATAGCTCCACTGCCATACACTATTTGTTCAGATAAAGCCCAATGTTCAGGGTGACTAATCGCAACACTGTGCTCCAGATGGTTTGATTACAGGATGTGGTTAAAGTGACTCTTAAAACATTCAGCTCAGCAGTAGGGCTCTTTAAAAAAAAATACTGCATTTTATAGTCATGTGACAGCTCTTACTTTTCTTACCCTAGTGCTTCATATATACTTGGTGTAGGTAATAGGAAGGTACCTCTGCTTTTTTGGCTGGCAGGTATTTTATGGGCAACCTTAGTTGTAAATTTAAAATTGTCCAGATAATTATAAACTCAGCTTTGTCCTCTGAAAAGGTATCTGTATGAAAGCTGAAGCTATAAAACAATGAATAGAGGTATTTTTATCATATTCAGCCTCAAGAAAAGCACCAGTATTGAATATAACACAGCAAAAACATCAAAATATTAGCAGGGGGAGTTTTGAACAAAGGAATGACTATAAACCATACTTGTGCAATAGTTACATTGTATAAAATGTAAGGTGAGATGATACCTGAAATACATGAACTTGATCTTGTGTCAGGAAATCAGCATATTGTGGCATTCCTGTTATCACTTACATTTCACTAGAAAGAATGCATGAAAGGGAAGAAATGTGCAAAGTTTGAAAGGGAGGATTATGGCATAAATGGGTTACAAGTTGCTGTTATTAGAATGAGGTTTCTGTTTTCTGCCTGAGTGCACACCAAGTCCATCCAGATGTGGTAGTCTGAGTAAGAGTTCAAAAACACTTCTGCCTCATTCCAAATTCCTCATTTGCAAGGCTTGGCAAAGACTTCTGTCCCAGAGATGAGCCACTTTAAAGACTCCAAGACAGTCTTTAAACTGTAATATAAACAGAGTTATGCTGATCCTCTGGGAAATCAGGCATTTGCCCAGTTCTTGAGGAAACAGCTTCACAAATACCAGAAATAATAATTCATAAGCCACATTTATAACATCTTTGGAGTAAAATCTCCCCACAGAGAGTGTGTATCATCTATAAGCTAGTGAGAGATTATACTTATTGAAAAAATATGATAATAGTGAATAGAAGTCACTGAGGAGGTTTTGGTTCAGATTCCGGTTATTTCCTACGTGTCCAGTGAATGCTGTCTGTGAGCTGGGCAGTGTACTCTTAGGGGAGGGAGGGGGTGCAGACGCTGCCCATATTTAAAGATTGTCCCCTAGTTGAAAGAGATAGACTCACTGTTTACAGGCATGGAGTGAAATGTTAAAGGATCAGGTATTAGGGGAGTAGAAATAGTTTTAAGCATATTCAAACATGATGAGAGTTTTTGTTGCTCACTTAACAGACTGAGCGGGATATTCCTGGTGAGTGGAGGATCTCCTCATCATTCGGTGTCCCAGATAAAGCAACCGCCTCACTTCAGTTTGTAGCCTTTAAGGTCAATGTAGTCATTTCCTTCACAGTGAGCCAGAAAGGGGAATAGACTGGCACATGCCAGATCCTTACGGCCCAGGCCCATGTGCCTTCACTCAGTTTCCTCTGGTAGAATACACAGGCCACTGGAAGGAAGGCTAAGAAAGTCCAGCTGCAGACTCAGAAAGAAGAGGGAAATGGGTTCTTGTGAGTATCCTTTGGTGGGAGAACTGTGCATGGAATCCAGTTGGGGCCCAGGAGAGAACAGCCATTTGGGGGGTGATGCACACAATATGTGTGTGACCAGAGAGAGAAGTCACATGGGGAAAACACTGGAATTTGCCTCTGGTCCTAATTTATTAGGAGCTTTAGCTTTCCTTGTGGATTTGGACTAAAGAACCTTATTTAAGGTTTCATGCAAGGAAGTTAAAGTCATAACATGAAGAATAGCTGAAGACACTTGTCTAGGACGGAGGGCAGAAGGAGAGCATGACCAGGAAGGAAGGAAGAAGGATAGAAGGAATGATGGAAGGGAGGGAAGTGGATGCTCACATGGTTTTTCCTTGCCTGGGTGAAAGGTGGAGGATAGGTGGGCTGTTTCTGCAGGCTATCAGAAGGCCCAGGCAGGACCAAGATGTTCAAAGACAGATTTTAATTTAATACAAGGAGTGACTTTTTGTAAGGTGACTGGGAAAGAATGAGGCAGTCTTGGGTGGGTGCCGATAAAATCCTTTATCAGTAATACGGCCAGAAGAAAAAGGGACTATACAAAAGTGTTGATGGCCTTGCACCATCAGCTGGCTTCCTCAGTCGTAGCTCCTGCATCTGAGGCTTCGGCTCATCGTCATCCTCTTCATCTCTTAGTTACCTTTCTCTGGTCCCAGCTTTCCGGGACTTCCGTCTTGGTCATTCAGATACCCAGTATAAGTCTGTTTGGTTGCTTCTGCTTCAGGTGCCCATCGTGGCTCCATTCCAGTGGGGCCAGGGTTAGGGTTACTGGTCTGAGACCCTGGACACCTAAGGCTGCCCTCCAAGCAGGCATCGAGGACTGAGGACAGACACCAGTGCTACCACACTCAGGCTCTAGTCTGATGTGATGACTAAAGGGCCTGCTCAGTAAATGCAGGCAGTATGCAGAGCTATACTTCCACCTTTGGATGGCATGTGTGCTTGTGTTGGTTCAGAGTACAGAGTGTGGTCAGAGTCCTAGCCCAAATGTGCTTGGTGCTAGAGCACCAAGTATCTCTCTAATGCATAGTCCACAGACACAGTAGATGCTCAGTGGGCCTGTCGCTCTGGGAAACGGCACTGGAATTCTTCTGAGGTCTCAGGCCTGTAGAGAGGGGGGTCTTATGTTATCTAATAAACACCCTGTTCCTAGTAAATGTCCTGTAGATATTATGCCTTTGGGAGCAGCAGCTTATGTGTTGCGTCAGCATCTAAGACAAACTGTCACCAACACAAAGAAAATCAGTGCAGTGGCCTGTGTTTCTGCTGTACTCTTCCTTTACAAATAATAAGCCTCGGGTATTTTTCAAGTATAAAATGTTACAGGGCAGGCATTAGCTCTTCCAGAAAGCGCATGCCCAGTTCATGGTGCAAAAGGGAGGATAATCAACTTATGCAGGCAATGTGAGAATACAATGAGGAAAAGGACTTCACAGTGCTCCTGGCACCTTCCTCATAGGCTAGAGGTTTGGAAGAATGAATGTGCCTTTGGGAATGAGTATCCATGTATTTCTAATTTGTGTAAGAAATAGAACTCTCTGCCCAGATTTATACAATTCGTGTTTGTACTTTTAGAGAAATGACTTGCATCTTGGGCATTTATTTATGCCTTTAAGTCAGGATAGTGCGCTGTATACGGTCGTAGCTTGCAAAATGTTAGCCACTTAAGATTTCTGCGAAAGGATTCTCCGCGCTCCCGCTGTGGAGGCGAACACCCCTTTGCACTTGCTCTTCCTGGCGGGTCCTGGGGAGCCGTCCTTGAGCCCCTGTGTGTGTGTGCACGCGTGTCTCGTCCGATGCACGGCGTGGGGAGGCTATCTGGAATCCCCCTCGAGGGGCGCGCCTATATAAAACACCTTAAACACGTTCTAGACTCCTTCTACAGAAGTAGGGGTGCCGGGCTAGGCCCCGGGAGCTAACACGGGCTTTTCTGCAAGCTTCCCGTTCCCAGCCAGCACCCAGCGGTGCCTCACACCGTGCTCGGATCTACAGTCTGCAGGTGCGGAGGGACGGTCTGGTCCGGCCTGCTCACAGGACGACGCTTCCTCGCCGGCACCTCTGTCTCCCCGGCCCCCGGCGGCGTGCGTGGTGGAGGGGAAGCCGGGCCGGCGAGGCCTGAGCGGACCCCGCCGCAGCTCCCGCAGCTGCTGCCCGCGCCGCCGCCGCCTTCCCCGCCGCGGCTCCGAGCTCCTGCAGGCCGCCTTTCGCCAGCCAATCAGACTCGAGCGTTGGCAGTGGGCTCTGGCCAATCCGCGGCCAGCCTTTGCTGGAAAGGCGAAACCCTTAGGGGAAAAGCAATAACAAAAGCCTTTCACTGCAGACAAATGTTAAGTGTCTGTGCAGACTTTTCCTGTTTTTAATTTTATTACTGCAAGAATGGAGGGTTTGTTGTTTCTTTCATGTTTCCTTTCAAGCAATTTTAATTATACATTTGTGCTACATCAGGGGCTCTGGAACGCAGTGATTCAGCCCATTGCATCTAAAGCTGAAATGCAGTAACCTTCTGGCAATACAGATATATTCCTGCACTGTAAATATAGCTGACATGCTCAAGAATTTTAAGCAGCTGCAAAGGTCTTTGACACCACACACAGTGCCCCAGAGAGCAGATGATGAGAAAAGCAGCTCAGTCGTCCCCTTCCTCTCTTTTGTGCACCCCCCCTTCCTGAAGGGATGTGCTTATAAAGAATCCTTTCCTCCAATTGTTCTGTCTTGTGCACATTTTGACCAAATGCCTAATTACCACTGACTCGCATTGCAAAATGAATTTCTTATACTCAACGGGGGAAAAAAGATTGCTGAGGGAATTACAAAGGACTCAGCCACGATTTGAAAAAAGACTTCCATTGCTTCATCCTAGCTTTTCTTTCCGTGCTAGACTATTGCTACAATAGGCTGAATTTACAGTGAGTAAATTCAGCTGTCACGTAAGTAGAAACAACACAGACCATATGGGAAATAATTTTAAACCCCCTTTGGAGACTCGTGAAAGAAAATCTTCCTTCTTCACTGAAGTCCCACCATTCAAATATTTTACCTGCTGTTAGAAGGTTCTCAAGGAAGTGAGTCTTACCTTGTGAGGGTTCCCTTACCATAAAGGAGCTCAGCTCGGGTTTTCTGTAAATTCAAAATGGCAGTAGTAGTAGAAGTGAACAAACCAGCTGGAGACAGACTTTGAGTCATGTCCGCTGGTGTTTCCAAGAAAGAATAGGGGAGGGAGACTGTAGAAAAGGAAACAGAGGTTCGCATAAGTATTTCATGCATTTGCACTGATGTTTTATATATGTCTTAAAAATCTAGGTTTTCTAAAAACATTTTTTAAAGAAGTAATTTTTAAAAAGTGGCACTTATCCTCCAGAGAAATAAAGAGAATGTTATATTTTGTTTCTCGGTGCCATTTGGTGTACTAAGTGCACTTAAGTTTAGTAATTCACAGATGCAGCGCTAAATTAAATTGTCTGTCTGCAAAGCAGTGGGGAAAAGCAGAATAGCTTGCAGGAAACAAGTGTGTTGGTTTTGAGATTTCTTTTCTAATCCTCTGTGGCAAATGCTTACCAAAGTTGATTCTAAAGATAACCCCAATAGCAAATCTATTGTGCACATTTATTTTCTTAAGAGGGCTATTTTAGGAGTCCTTAACATGAAACAAGACCAAACAGTGAAACAGACACAGCACCAGACTGATTATTGTCTCACAGAGTCAAGGAGGAGAGGATTAGGAAGGAGAAATTGAGCAGATTTTCAGCTCCCTGGACTCTTGAGTCTCCATTTTCTCCTCTGTGCCTATTTTTATGCACTTGCACAATTTTTTTTTGTAATAAAATCACCATTATTTTATGTTGTCCAATTGGAAACAAAACCAATTCTTTTCAGTCACCTTCTGGTTTAAGCACTGGTAACTGGCGCTTAGTTTATGTTGGCTGCTTGCCAAATGAAAGCAATTATGTGTAATAATAGAAAAATTAAGAGGTGAGTGTTGCTGTTTTACAGCAGGACATGGCAAAAACCATTTCCTTCTGTCAGCAGTATCTTGATTACAGTCTCTCAGTCTCAACCTCCTGGGCCACATGCGTATGCGCACGGAGACACACACATCATTTCCTGTGGGTTTGAACTTGAGGTCACCGAAACCAGAAAGAGGAAGACTGCAAACCACAGCTTTTGAAAGCAAATGAGAATAGAATTTTGCTGATAAAAATAGTAACAATCGATGGAGTAGAAATAAAGTAATCAGTGTTAAATGTGGTCCCCTTTCATCCTTTCCTCCCTGCAGGTGTCCTAGTGGTCAACGTCACGTGGAGGAACAAGACTTACGTGGGGACACTACTGGACTGCACCAAGCACGACTGGGCCCCTCCCAGGTATGCATGGGCCTTTTATTTCTCTCCTCCTCCTCCTTCCCTCATGCTGCCTTTGCAAGGAAACTAGAGAACAGATTAATAATACATAAAAGTCTGCTTGTAATTGAAACCAGGCAAAAGAGAAATGAGCAATTCAGCATTGAGCACACAGCAAAGTGCAGATGCTGGCTTTCTTTTCTGTCAGGAGATCTCTGCTCCCCGTCCCTTTTCTCTCTCTTCTTTGTTTTCTTCTATTCTCATAGTGGGAATTTGAACTGAATTGGAAGCCAGCTATCTGAGCTGTTTTTCTTTGATTTTCTGAGGCAGAATGTAAGCTATCGGTAGCCTGTTCTTTTGCAGGTGTTGAACTTGTCAGTGGAAAAATAAAGTGATTTTTCCTCAAGCTACCAAAGTGTTGACTCCTCTTTGCTGCATTATGTACCTTGTGATTTCATCAGATTCTTTTGGAGATGCTGGTTTTAACACCTGTTCTTGCTTCCCTAGGTTTTGTGAGTCGCCGACCAGTGACCTGGAGATGAGAGGGGGCCGGGGCCGAGGGAAGAGGGCCAGGTCTGCTGCTGCTGCCCCGGGCTCGGAGGCCACCTTCACAGAGTCCAGAGGGCTACAGAGCAAGAACAGAGGCGGGGCCAATGGGAAGGGGCGGCGGGGCAGCCTCAATGCCAGTGGGCGAAGGACACCCCCAAATTGTGCTGCGGAAGATATCAAAGCCAGTCCTTCTTCCACCAATAAGAGAAAAAACAAGCCTCCCATGGAACTGGACCTGAACTCCAGCTCTGAGGACAGTAAGCCCGGGAAACGCGTCCGCACAAACTCTCGAAGCACTCCCACCACCCCTCAGGGGAAGCCAGAGACTCCTTTTTTGGACCAAGGCTGCTCCTCTCCAGTGTTAATCGATTGTCCCCACCCAAACTGCAACAAAAAGTACAAGCACATTAACGGCCTGCGGTACCACCAGGCTCACGCACACTTAGATCCAGAAAGCAAGCTGGAGTTTGAGCCTGACAGCGAGGACAAGATCTCAGACTGCGAGGAGGCCTTGAGCAATGTGGCCCTGGAATGCAGCGAGCCAAGCACAAGTGTGTCTGCCTATGACCCGGCAAAGGCACCCGTGTCCCCCGGTGCCGGGAACCCCCCTGGGACTCCGAAGGGAAAGAGGGAGTTGATGAGCAATGGCCCAGGGTCTCTTATGGGTTCCAAAGCTGGGAAGAATTCTGGCAAAAAGAAGGGGCTTAACAGTGAACTGAGCAACCTTCCGGTCATCCCCCACATGACAGCCACCTCAGACAGCTGCTCAGCAGTGGACGGCAGTCTGGCTTCTGAAATGCCCAAACTGGAAGCGGAAGGGCTGATTGACAAGAAAAATCTGGGCGACAAAGAAAAGGGCAGAAAAGCTAACAATTGCAAAATGGACAAAAACCTCTCCAAACTGAAAAGTGCCCGGCCCATTGCCCCCGCCCCCGCCCCCACTCCGCCGCAGCTGATTGCTATTCCTACTGCGGCCTTCACAACCACCACCACGGGGACGATACCTGGCTTGCCCTCCCTCACCACAACTGTCGTCCAGGCCACACCAAAGAGCCCCCCGCTAAAACCCATCCAGCCAAAACCCACCATCATGGGAGAGCCCATCACCGTGAACCCGGCTCTGGTGTCCCTCAAAGACAAAAAGAAAAAGGAGAAGCGAAAGCTAAAGGACAAAGAGGGGAAAGACACAGGAAGCCCGAAAATGGATGTGAAGCTGGGGAAGCTTGAGGACCCCAAGGGGACTGGCAAAGATCTCTCTGGGCATTTTTTAAAGGATCATCTCAGCAAGAATGAAGGGCTGACTAACGGCCTCTCTGAGTCTCAGGAGAGCCGCATGGCCAGTATCAAAGCCGAGGCCGATAAGGTCTACACCTTCACGGACAACGCCCCCAGTCCGTCTATTGGGAGCGCCTCGCGGATGGAGTGCAGCCCCCTGGTGAACGGGCAGGCGCCCATGGTCCCGCTGCATGTGCTGACCCCCAATGGCACCGAGAGCTCAGCGGCCAAGACCAGCAGCCCGGCCTACTCAGACATTTCCGATGCTGCTGATGATGGTGGTTCTGACAGCAGGTCAGAGGGCATGAGGTCAAAGGCCAGTTCCCCCTCAGACACCGTGTCCGGCAAGGATGGCGTTGTGAAAGGGCATTCCTCCTCTACAGCACCATCGTCTCAACTGAAAGAGTCCCATTCCCCCTATTACCATGGCTACGATCCCTATTACTCTCCCAGTTACATGCACCCCGGGCAGGTCGGTGCCCCTGCAGTGGGAAACAGTGGGAGCTTGCAGGCCATGAAGATCAAGAAGGAGTCTGAGGAGGATGCGGAGAAAAAGGACAAGGCCGAGCAGCTAGAGTCTAAGAAAATGGACCATAATGCCGTGTCCCTGCAGCCTCAGCACCAGTCGGTGATCACACAGAGGCACCCCGCCCTGGCCCAGTCACTTTACTATGGCCAGTACGCCTACGGACTCTATATGGACCAGAAGTCGCTGATGGCCAGCAGCCCTGCCTACAGACAGCAGTATGAAAAATACTATGAGGACCAGAGGCTGGCTGAGCAGAAAATGGCCCAGGCTGGGAGAGGAGACTGTGAGCGGAAAACTGAGCTCCCCTTGAAAGAATTGGCTAAGGAGGACAGTAAGCAGAAAAACACACCATCGGCCACAATCTCAAAAGCTCCCTCTGCTCCGGAGCCTAACAAAAATCATTCTAAACTAGGGCCATCAGTGCCTAATAAAACTGAGGAGACAGGTAAATCGCAGCTTCTCTCCAATCACCAGCAGCAGCTTCAGGCCGACAGCTTCAAAGCTAAGCAGATGGAAAACCACCAGCTTATTAAGGAGGCTGTAGAAATGAAATCTGTCATGGACTCTATGAAGCAGACAGGTGTAGACCCAACCTCGAGATTTAAACAAGTAAGATTGTGGATCGTGGCCCTGACAGAGATAGAGCAGTCTGAGCCATTTATATGTCTGGGGTTGATCTGGTTAGTGTTTGTACACAGGAGAGAATCCAGCATCAGGGTTTCTTTTTTTTCTCCTCTCAAATATCTTAAAAGAGTCTCACGAGTTGTGTAGCTATAAAATGTGCATTGTTTACTATTTTCTTACTGTGTTCTGTAGGAAAAGGAGATCCGGACATGCACTCTGCAGACCATGCCCTGACTGTATTGAATTCTGTGACTCTAATGCATTCCCTTAATTTTTTGCTGAGTCTGAGGGGAGGGCATTCCACTAAGGGACAGTAAATTCCTTTTAAACTCTTAAGATTCTGAGTTTGACCACTGAATACTTATTCTTTCATATTTTCAAATTTCTATTATCATCTTCTAGGAGTATTACAACTGGGCACCTGAATTCATATTTCCTACTTTCTTTTTTCCTTTCTTTTTCTTCTGGTTTTTTTTTTTTTTTTTTTTTTTTTTTTTTTTTTTTTTTTTTTTTTGTGGTACTAGGTACTGACCCCAGGGACTTCACACTGAGCTACATCCCTGGACCTTTTCACATGTTCATTTTGAGACAGTCTTACTGAGTTGCTGAGGGACTGTGAGGGCTCTATGCTCCTGTTCCGCACATCGTGTTAAGTGCCAGATGCACAGCCTGGTGCTGAGTGCTTGTGAGGCGAGCTGGGCCTCAGCGCTTGCCCCAGAGCCCCATGGCCAGCCATCTTGGGAACACCTGAAAACTGGTCAACCCGAGACCACACCTGTGCTAGCACTTTCTTTCACGGTTCAGACGTGTGGCTTCACTGCAGCCTCGCGAACAGTCCTTTTGGTCCTTCCTCACACTGCCTCCCCACCTGCTCCCATCCCCACTCAGAGGGTCACCGTGAATCAGAACAACAGTCCTTTCTGTGTGAACATTTCTGCCCAAAGTTGGGACTGAGGCCCAATTCTGATTGTCTACCTAGGACCTGAATTCCTGGTGGAATTATACCACCAGCGGAATGGGTGCCACAAAAACCATTTAGGATTCTCAGTTTGCTGTTTTCTAGAGGCCTAAGTCAGGCTGTTGCTTGACCGGACTGTATTTGAACAGTACAATTTTGGACATTCATAGATGGTTTTGTTTTCTAATAGAGGAATCTTAATGTGTGCTATGAATTTGAAATTTTGTTTTGATTAAGATGTTAACACATAATGAGAAGCGAGCTAGCAGTGTATTAAGCCTCAGCTGCAGTAAGTGAAGAAAATGTACTAGGAAAACAAGAATTTTTCCTTCTAAGTGATGTTAATAGCTATAGTAATTGCTTAAATTTGCTATTATTAACTTGGGTTAGAGTTTTTAAAATCCTTTTTACCTATGTAAAGTATTAAAAGTAAAATGAGGATTGGATTAAATACATCTGAGGATGTTATTTAATGTTGAAAAATGACATTAAGGGCCCAGCCCAACAGCTGAGAGTTTGGAGCCCAGCTTCTCAACTGGGCAACAGTGTGACCTTGATGTTGCTTGAACTTTAAAAAATTGGGTTTTGTGTTTTGTCCAAGGAATCCATAGTTACCCCAGATATGATCACTTTATGAGAGAAGTAGTAACGCAGTGCCTAACACATAAACGGATGCTAACTTTGTGTGCAAAGTAATAGTAGTAGTGCTATCATGATGACCAATGGCTTTTCTTAAAAATCGAAGTTTTAAGACAAGTGTATATATATTTTTAAATCAGGATCCAGATTCAAGGACATGGCATCATTACGTATACCAGCCCAAATATCTGGATCAGCAAAAGTCAGAAGAACTTGATAGAGAAAAGAAATTGAAAGAGGATAGTCCAAGGAAAACTCCTAATAAAGAAAGTGGTGTGTCCAGCCTTCCGGTATCATTAACGAGCATTAAAGAAGAACCCAAAGAGGCCAAGCGTCCCGATTCGCAATCAATGGAGGAGAACAAGCTGAAAAATGATGATCGAAAAACTCCCGTGAATTGGAAGGACTCTCGGGGGACAAGAGTAGCAGTGTCCTCACCCATGAGTCAGCATCAGTCGTACATACAGTACTTGCACGCCTATCCATACCCACAGATGTATGACCCCAGCCACCCGGCATACCGGGCTGTTTCTCCTGTCCTGATGCACAGTTACCCTGGTACGTACGTGTTGTGAGCGCTAACTCTGTGGGAGGGAAGAGACTCTTCAAATATTAGCTATTAAAAACCTCATGATAAATTAGAAGCTTCAGGAATGACATTTGTTTTGCATGTTTTTATACTGTTTAAAGTCCCAGAGATGAAACTGATTTAATAGAGGATTTTTTTGGAAATGAAATATCAAGAGTCCTCAGCTGTAGTTTCCATAGGCTCTGACGGTCTGTTGTAGTTGTTAGACTGGCAGCTACTTTATTGCCTATGAAAATATTCTAGCCACTTACTGTCATATCATTACAGTTACTATTCCTTTCACTTAAGCGGACACATAAATGCATGAAGTGGCTATGAGCTCAATTCTGTTTATAACCTCTGTTCATCAGGATGAATTAACTGGAGAAGAAAATCAGAGAACCTAGATACAGTTTAACAATGATGTAGCCCATTTTTAATGTAACCCTGATTTTAAGATGTCTGGCTCTTATCACAAATTCATGTAACCCAAATTATGTTTTTTAAAGATGTGGCCCATAATTTGATGTAGCATTTGCTGTTTATCTGCAGGGGCCTATCTCTCTCCAGGATTTCATTACCCTGTTTATGGGAAGATGTCAGGGAGAGAAGAGGCAGAGAAAGTCAATACAAGCCCCAGCATCAGCACGAAAACAACCACTGAATCTAAAGCACTAGACTTGCTTCAACAACATGCCAACCAGTACCGCAGCAAGTCTCCTGCTGTAAGTCTCCTTCTGTTGCTATTTAAAAGGACAATGTTTTGGGGAAAACAAGCTAGGGAACAGTCTTAAAATATAAATGCTTAGAACTAGCTGTGATTTCAGGGTACTGTTTTGTCTTTAATACATAAAGAATGTAGTGTTTAAAAATAAGGTACTTTCACATGTAAGAGACAAATGATCTTTGAAGTGCGTATGGTAGTCATGAGGTTTTCCGTTGCAAAATATGGTATGCCTTGCTAGCCGGGAGGATGCGTGTCACCTGGGAATTTAAATTAATAAGAGCTAACTTTTGGACAAACCATTGTTTTCAAAACACTGAAAAATTAACAGTCAGGCACAAACTGTTAAACTGTTGGGCAACTGTGGAACTTCTAAAAACTTTTTTTGGGAGGGGGACAAATTTCAGACATCAGGGTTTTCTTTTTTTTTTTTTTTTTTCAGCACCGGGGATTGAACTCACAACCTTGTGCCTGCCAGGGCAGGCGCTTAAGGCACTGAGCCAAACTCCCGGCCCTGGTTTTTTGAGGCAGGGTCGCACTATGTAGCTCAGGCCGGGCTTGCGCTCGCGTTGTAGCCCAAGCCGGCCTTGGACTCACAACGCTCCTCCTACCTCAGCCTCCCGAGTGCTGGGATTAAAGGCGTGCACCACCACGCCCGGCTGACATCAGGGTTTTCTGATACAAATTCAGATATCCTTTTTCTCTGAAGACAGTCGAATGTTAGGCATTGTGATGCATGCCTGTAATCCCAGCACTCTGGAAGCTGAGGCAGGAATATTATAGGATTGCTGACAGTTTGAGGTACATAGTGAATTCAATGCCTACCTGGGTTGCATAGTGAGACCCTGACTCAGAAACTAAAAAACAAAAAAGACAATAGGAAATCTGGTCCAGAATTTACTTGGCAGTAAGTTGATGGAGAGGTCGACTTTCTGGATGGTAAATCTGCCTTCCCATCAATGTAATATGTGAAGAATAAAACTTTCCCATCTTGTGCTACTCATCTCTGTGGTTTACCTCACTTCCGTAGATTCGGGTTTGAAGTTCCTCCCATGGGTCATTGGTGTTCATGTGGTCAGTGTCCATGCTTGGACGTTCATCACGAGCCATGCAGAGAGTGCGTAACATGGAATAACTATTCATTCTATTCAGCTACAAATTGGAGTGGTGCCCAGCGTGAGACGCATGTGCAAGTCACTTGACTGAAGAGGGAGGGCTACTAATTTTTGGCCTTGATGCCTTGCTTGTCCCTGTAACTCTGCTAAAGTCATGCAAATATGTGTCTTCAAAAGAAGATTTCCCTCCAAAAGGCAGGTCTCTAACTGGTCCTGGTGACTGTTTAAAAAGACACCACAGAAAGGACGTGATAGTTCTTGCCAGAAAAGAGAAGTTTAGAATATGCTACCTGCAATGTGAATGGATACACTCTGTAGAAAATCTATAAAGATGATTTAAGAGTCATTTTCTGTGAGTCTTTCTCAACAGATTTTTTTTTGTCCAGGTGAGAAAGAGAACTTTAGTGAAAGGATGTTGAATTCAAGGTGGGAATATATAAGAAACAGGTACTCCTTAACCCAGACTGTGCCTCGGGAGGCACTGGAGTCTCCACATGAGCATTCAGAAACTGGAAGATAAGATAATGGCTTCTCGTACAGTAGTACATCCTCGGACCAGATTTCTTACCGTATTTTTTGTATTGTAGTTCCAGAGGATGCCAAAAGCCAGGCATTCCAAGCCCTTTATATAAAATAGCATGCTATTTGCATATAATTTCCTCGCATCTTTCTTTATATGGTACTTTAAAGAACCTCTAGATTATCTCAAATGTCTAATACATTATAAATGCTATGTAAATATTTGTTATACTGTATACTTAGGGAATAATGACAAAAAAAGTCTGTATATTTAGTACAGCAAATTATTACAATATTTTTTATCCCAGGTTGGTTGAATTATAGATGTGGAGCCCACGAGTGTGATATGTGAAACTGGGATGCATAAAAGTTTTCATTGGAACAAAGTGGATACAGACATGTTTAAAATTATGAGAGGTTCTATTCACAAAATACAAATAAAAGTGTAATTAGAAAAGTTGACCTGAGTAAAATCTTCAAAATGACTTCTTTTCCTTGACCCATATGTAAAAGTTGTTTGTGTGACGATGGTAGATTCTACACCTACAATTACGAATGGACATGAGACGAAGTCTTGTCTACTCCCTTTACCTTGGGTGGGGCAATTATTTTTGGCTGTATTCCAATGGAAATTAAAGCAAGTCTTTTGAAATTGTCTCCATTTAATATAGAATTTTGAGTATGAGCTACTTTTTAATCATTTACACATATTGTTGAAGGGACAAAAGTGGTTTAGTTGTCTTTCTTGTTGCATTTCAGAGAATAAAGTAGGATAAATTTTTCTTTCTGTTTGCAGCCCGTGGAAAAGGCGACAGCTGAGCGGGAACGGGAGGCCGAGAGGGAACGGGATCGCCACTCCCCCTTTGGCCAGCGACACCTGCATACGCACCACCACACCCACGTTGGCATGGGTTATCCTCTAATCCCTGGTCAATATGACCCTTTTCAAGGTCAACAGCTCAGATCCTTATTGTTTCTATTTTCATTTTCCTTTGGAAAACTGTTGCTAAAACGACCTGACATGGTTTTTTAAATACTGTACTGAACTTTGAATTAACATCAGTTTTGGAAAGATTTTTCTCACTTACTTTTTAGCATTTCTAAGACTGTTCGCACATCTTTGTGTTCTATTGAGACATGAAATGGCTACCATTTAATAATTGTCACTGGCTGATGTTATCAGGAGCTTACTGTTATCCCACAGGCTGAGGGCGGTGGCCAAGGCTGGCAGTGCTGCATATAACAATCAGAAGATCAGATATCTGCTTCAGGGAAATCATAGAGAAAAGCGGGGGATAGTGGGAGGCTTTGGTGAAATTTTTTGTCCTTTCTTTAAGCCTTTGAAGTTGCTCTTTTCCTATGTAAGTGATGGGGGGAGGGAGGCGATTAAGTTTAGCACTTTCTACTCTAATTCAAGGGCTCTTCACAGCCCTTCACTGCTATGACTGTTTCACTAAAGATGAAGGTCAAGACAAATGTCTTTCTTAAAAATCTGGGGACTTGACACGCGGGAGGCGTCTATGAGTAGAGCACATCACCCCAGAGGACCCAGGCGGTGGTGTGGTCTTTATCAACATTCCCACTTGCCTGGTACCTGTCTTTCTCAGCGTGGGTGATGATAACAAAATAGTGTGGAGCACCTTGCTTTAAATAGCAGAAGTTCATTTCCTCCCAGTTCTGGAGGCTGGGAGTTGGCGATGAGCGGCAGTTTCTGGTGAGGACTTTTGTAGGCTCATTGGCCGCAATGCTTTCATCTCGCAGTGCGCTGCTGGGCAGAGGCAGCCAGAGCTCAAGCATCTGCTCTGACCTGAGGTCACCAGTCCTCTCCTAGCATTCACATTAGGATAAGACTCTCGTGACCTTATTTTACTTTAATTACCTCCTTTTGGGCCTTGTTTCCAAATGCAGTGAAATTGGAGTTTAGGACCTCAACACAGGAATTTCAGGGGGTACACAGTTCAGTCTGTAACTGAGGCCAGGTTATTTATTCAGCTGTCATTAGTTGATGTCAGGCAGTGGTGCTAAGACAGCATCTCTACTTTTTAAACTACTTGCATCCAGTGGAAGCTTGGATGCTTGGCAGAGAAGGGGGTTTTGTTTCTAACGCTTTATGATCTAACTTATTCATATAATATAACTGTGTATGTGGGGAGGATATCTAATCACCTCTTGTATGTTGTTATTGTGGATGTTATGTGTTGTCTTTTAGTACCTCTGGGAAAAGAAAGTGGGCTTACATAAAGTGCATAGAAGAGGTGAATAATCTTCCTTAGGTTTACTTTCCTTGATGCTTTCTATGGAATTTTTAAAAATTCTCTGTTAGGCAACTTAGCACCCTTTGGGGAACTGTTTCAGTCTCTGTTATCTTTGTCTTATATACTGAAGCTATTTCTAAGGTTGATTATTGATTCCATGTACTTTATCGGATGCGTTGTGTTAAATCACAAATATTAAAGTGATCGAAGTTAGTATAAAAGTATTACATTGTAAGGAAATAGTATATTGGGTCTATATTTAGCTATGACTTGATTCTTTTTTTTTTTTTTTTAACCCATTACTTACTATTTCTCCTGAGCTTCTTGTTCAGGAATGTGTGCAAACCGTTTAGCACACTGCAGAGCCAGAGAGATAGAATGCTGTATCCTCTCCAAATAACTATTAAGAAAACCGCAGCATATTCAGTAAAGAGATATTGGTTAGACCATGGTTTGTACTGTGTCCTTGCAGCATGAAGCATTTCGTGTGTGTGCTGAGAAACAGTCAGGTTGCTGCGAGTGGGTCTGCAGCCCTTGCTGCTCACTCTCCACTCCTCTCTTTGGCAATGTCTCAGAAGTCCCTGTTTCTCTCCCCCTCAGGCTTGACCTCTGCTGCCCTAGTCGCCTCTCAGCAGGTGGCTGCTCAGGCCTCTGCGTCAGGAATGTTTCCTGCACAAAGAAGGTAAATGTCCTCTTCATTTTAAATCAGTTTTCTAGACGCAGACATGTTAGTGACTTTGAGGAAGTTAGGATTGACTTTTTAGATGAAAACCTTAGTTGCTTGGGTTCCTAATGTCATAATGAATGTACTTATTACGCTGTGCACCCCACATCGACTTGTATTCCATGAGCCACATTCTCTAAGTGGGTTGTTAATGAACCAGTTGGTGTTAGGCACAGTTGAAATTTCTTTGGGTTTTCCTCATAGTTTTGTTGAAGTAATTCACCATGATTCCCTGTGTTTTATTATATTTAAAAATAAAGTTGCAAATAGCGAAGTTATCATGATGTAAAGATATTGTTTGTTCATATTTCCACTACCCGTTAAGTTGTTTTTAGAAGGAAGATAGTGTAAAGAAATTATTATTAAACATAAAATTGACATTTTTCACAAAATATGTATTATTGTAGCTAGGCATGGTGGTGCACACCTGTGATCCCAGCACTCGAGAAGCTGAGGCAGGAGGATCATTGTGAGTTCAAGGCTGGGTTACAAAGTGAGCTCAAGGCCAGCCTGAACTGCACAGCAAGACCTTGTCTCAAAAAGACAAAAAAAAAAAAAAAGGCAAAAAAAAATATTATTATGATTCATTTTCTCTGGAATTGAATTCCGGAATGAACTAGAACTAGAATGTCTCTCAGTCTTGGCATTTCTGGATTTTCAGTATCAAATGTTGATAGAGACCTGTGTTAACATGTGTTTTTCTTTTGCAGAGAATAACAGGATTAGAAGTGTATGGTGTCATGTGACTGGATCACATGGGAAGCGCTTTATACAGACATCAGTTCCATGGTGTTAATTTGAAATGCCTTAATGGCAGGCAAAAACCAGTCATTTCATTTTTGTAAATTACAGATTTTATCACAGAGTAACAAATGTTGCTGTAATTAAACTTCTGTTTTATATATATATATACGTATACATATCTGTATATATACATATATATATATTATATATATTATATATTCTTTACTTTTTGTATCAGTAACCAGGCTCGCACACACAGGGTCTGCTGCCAAGTCGCAAACCACTCAGTAAAGGAAATAAAAAATGTATTTGTCATGTTGAAAAGTGTTAGCCACAAAAGGCTGCTTATTTTTCTGTTTCTTTTTTCCTTTTAAATTGTAAATAAATAATGTTATGTATCAGTATGCCTGATCCTTGCATATCCTTCATATATTTCCCGTAAGGTCCTCAGAAAGGCAAACTGTGATGATGACACTTTGGTACAATTTAGATGTCTATTTGGTGGCTCCTCTTAAAGATGCATCAGTGTAAAATGTTCCTGTAGTCACTGTTTGTACTTGTGTATTGTGGGAAAAAAAATACTTTTGGAAGGCATGGGGTTGCCAGTACCACAAAAACTGTGTTGTATATAATGTAAAGATTAAACTGGGAAATCATGAGCATCTGTGAATAATGAGGTGTCATTTTTTGATAATCTTGAATGGCAAATAACCCAATAGCCTGCATAACAGAGACATCTGTGAGTGTTCTATTACTTGAATAGTCCTGCAGTCCTTTTTTTTTTTTTATTTTTTTGTTTTTTAATGTTTACAATTTTCCAGTTTTAGAAGAAAGACTTTAATGCCATTGCCTGGTTACTTGTTTTATGCTGTAATCTAGTTTATTTTATGTAAAATGTATATTGAATGCTTTCCTTTTTTATACCTGCCTTAAATAATTTGGCAATCAGAATTAAAAAGTTTTTTTTTTATAAGGCTTCTTGTCTGTCTCACGTTATTTTTAGCTGACTGGTAGTGATTCTAACTTTCAGTGAAAGATTTCTTACTACTATAAGTACGTAAGATATGATATACTTTTCTTATATGGCACATGAATGTAACAGCCAGTGTATTTAATTCAGTGTACATACAGAATATTTATTCTGAATATGGAATATATCACTATAGCTTAGTGTAATATGGAGTGATATTCCAAACATGTACTAATAAAAGTTTTAAAAATTAAAAAAAGTAAAGGCAGAGGTCTTGTATAATGTGGGCAGGAGATAAAACATGTAATAAGTCAGGCAGCTGTCATTCAGTTGATTTACAAGAATATATTATGACAAATTTTAACTCATTCTTCTTTACCTCTCACGTTCTTCCTTCCTCCCTCCCTTCCTTCTACCTTTGTTACCTCCCACAGAGAGCTGTTTAGCACCTGCTTTACCCCTGGGCTGGCACAGAGTACTGGATAATGAACAAAGCAAACAAAACTTGTCCTTACAGTACCTGCATTTTCATGTGGCTGAGTTAAACACATAACAAAATATGTAAGAAATTTACAAAGTATATGTCTTAGTTACTTTTCTCATTGCTTAGATGAAAAACCCAACACCCAAAGTGGGAAAGGTTTAAAGGAGTAAAGAGTTATTTAGCTTGCAGTTTGTAGAGCTTTCAGTCCATAATCAACTAGCTTCAAGGTGGGATGGTGTGGCAGACAAGCATCAAAGAGGAACAATTCATGGTGGGCAGAAGGTAGCAAAGCAAGCAAAGGACAGGACAAGCCTCTTTCTGTTCCTTATATTGTATCCAGCCTACTTAGGGCAGGTATCACTCACACCCTTAATCCTAGTGCCCTTGATCCTAGCATTGCACCATGAATCAATCCCAGTGTCACACACTCTGAGAGAGTCCCACCTAGGACCATAGGAGGCTTTGGAGGACCAGCTGGATGACTCCTTCAAAGAAGAACAATTATCTCCATTTTGGCTAAATCTGCCCCTATTTCCATGTATTGATAGATACAGAGCTGGCTAGGACTTTTCCTTATCCCCTCAATTGGCTTTAAGCAATGCAATCAGTCTAGCCAAGGTGCTAGTGTGTAGTCTTTAAAGCAAGGCAGCAGGTCAGTGTTTCCCTGCCCTGTAGCTCCCGAGAAACATGTGTGAGCCAGGTGGGAGGGGGAGCCACACTCCACACTGTTGACTGGGATGGAATCTTGTGATAAGAGGCTATGACTTCCCAGGGCATAAAAGATTAAACATCAGAGCTGAAGCACCAACCCCAAAACATTAGATACTCCCTAGAATTGTATTATGCAGATGACTCTTCCTGAATATTTCTTTCCCTACATATTGCAGAGGTGGTTTCAGGCCTCCCACCTAGCCCAGCTCATGGCACCCACTTACTTCTAGCCGCTCTCACAGTCACTCAACCCTGAGCCGCTGCCCTCTTCATGGATTAATAAAACCTGGGTTTGGCCCTGGGTCAGGGCCTTTGTTCTGGTTAGCCATCATTTTAGGACCCCCTTAACTCCCCACACCTACAGACATGTCTTAGTGTCTTTATTCTCACCATGGGTTGCACTGGAAGTAGTAGATTGGAATTAGCTCACTAGAATTCCAATAACGTTCCCAAGGGATTAAGATATGAAATTCCTGGACCACAACACCGTCCAGGAGGGGCTCTCTATGGAAGACCATCTAGACACAAGCCATAACAGTATGTTAGGTGGTTGATAAATGTTATGAAGAAAATTATAGGCTAGGTGGGGCACGGTGAATGTGTAGGAGTTTGCTTAGATGAACAGAGCAGTCAGGGAAGGCTTCACTACAGAGATGAGCAGCAAGGTGCGTGCTCTGTCCTGGGGAAAAGCACTGCAGTGAGGCGGAAAAGCAAATGCAGAAGTCTGCAGGTGGGAGGCTGCTTCCTGTGTTTGCGCTGGTTGGTTTCATTGGTTTCCAGTGATAAATTTTTATGATGTTACTGTAATTGCTAATGACAGTTTTACCACTTTGTTTACTAAAGAGTTCTTTAAATTGGCAGAATTTGTCTTGATATAGTTTGGTTATTCTTTAAAGGTCTTTGCTTCATAAATGAACAGATTTTTTGCAAATGAAATGCTTCCTCTGCTTTTAAAAGGCTACCTTAAAGTGTTGCATTTGCTTTGTGCCTTGCAAGTCTAGTTTCTGTTCTTTCTAGATTTCAAGGAGGATCTTTGTTCCCTAATTTTTAGTTTATTTTTCTTACAAGTTACATCTGTGTCAGCATTTATAAAGACATTGTATCCGGTGTTTATTCCTACATTAAGACTACTTCACATGTTTTTCATCTGTTTTAAGCTATCAAATTTTTCAGTCCTTAAACCATATTTTGATACCATCCCTAAACACTTCATATCATCTATCTCTGTTGCCTAAGGCACCTTCAGCTCCTGGCCAGCCCCTTACCTACCAGAATTAAGGTCCACTTACATCTGCACCAGCTGAATTATCATGTTGTTGATGCAGACTGGGTGATAATGAAGATTCCTGATGATTTGTCTGCTTTTAGTAATGCATATTTTTAAAGTCATACATATGCAAGCTACAAATACACAAGGCATGTGTTTATTATGTGCTACTTTTAATCACTTCTAGTTAGGTGTTTCAAAAGACGGGATCATAAATAGCTGTGCTAGAGCAAGCTGAAGTCTACTGTAATAAAGGAGATGCTGATACACAGAAAGGTGCATGACACAAAGCGCATGATTTGAGCAGGGTTTTCCTGGAGTGTTACTCATGACTAGTTTACAGGAGTCACTAAACGAAGTTTTGTTTTTTACCCATACCTTTACAGTGTTATCATTGCTGATGACAACATGAATTGTCAAAGGCCAGAGTTTGTTTATACTGTGTGCCATTTCTCTGGCTGAGTATCTAGCCAGTACCAAGTGGTAGATTAAAGATTCCCAAAAGACAAGCATGCTTGGCTCCATTATATTACTATGATGAAAGTGCCATTAATATGCTTCTAATTGTTTTACTTTTATAGACATAAAATCAGTCCCCCTTAGTGACTAATAAGAGGGTTTATTGATTTTGCTAAACATTATTCATTCCAGGCCTGTTCATACCAGCTTGTCCTGAACATATGCAAAAAGCCTGCAGTGCTGACACGCTGCAAATTAACTTCATGAGAAAAAGAGAGTGAAGAATTTTTTATAGTCGTGGTCTCATTGAATACAGAATATTAAAAACAAACTAGTAGGCTCCATATAGAACCATTTATTCCTTGATTAGGGTCTCAGATGGCTTTTTCATGGAAACTAGCCATTGATGTTCTGCCCAGGTCATTAACAGAGTAAAAAGGCTATCCTCATACACTCACGGGGGGGTTGACCCTGGTTTACTGTGGTTTCAGCCCAAGGGTCCGTGAGTAACTGGAATGAATAGCTCTGGTTGAGACAGGATAAAACAGCAGGATAATGATCATTACTGGTCTTTTTGTTCCTTCTCTAACTCTGAAAAGGGAACAAGACAGGCAAAACCATTTATGATTGTTTTTGTCACTAACTGCAGTCATGCATTCTCTGCTTCCAGTAGTGGTCTGAGTCATAAATGCTGTTTACTTTCAGTTAACTTCAGGAGAGAAGCAAAGCCAAGCCACAGTCTACTAGCAGGTCTTCCGCCGCAGAGTCTTTAGGTTCTTAACAAAATCATTCTTTCAAGCAGGGAGTCGTTCTCAGCCTCAGCACTTAAATGTTTTGGACCAGATAGATTTCGTTTGTGGGACCTGGCCTGTTTAGCAGTACCTGTGACTTCCATCCCAAAGACACTAGCAGCCACCTCCCCAGCAAGGTGTGACCATCAAGGTCATAGAAAGTGTAGTGCTCCTGCCCAGCCTCCGCCACAGGCAAACTCCTGAGTCTTCCTGTTCTTCGTTGCTTCTAAAGCGCTCCTGGTAACCATGTGAAAATATAACAGCCTGCTCGTTTGACCAATATCAATAAAATTGGACAAGATCTCCAGCTCGTAAAGAGAATTGGATGGTGCAGTGTTTAACACAATAGTTTTTATAGGTGGAAATTTTAGTTTGATTTAAAAACTGCATCTGAGGGCTCAGTTCAGTTTGTAGCACATAATTTTTCAATACTGTTTTATTCGAATACTGTTTTATTCAAAAGTGTTACTTTCCCCTGGAATGAAGACTGTCAAATTGAAGAAACCAGATGAATGAATGGGTAATTCTTAGCTGAGCTGCTGGGATTGGCCTTGGCTTTCCTTCCCATGGGGAGGTCCATTCATCTCACAGGAGTAAACTTGGAGAGACCCTCAGACACACTGTGTATTCAGGGAAGGTGTTTGAGGGGGGGTTTTGTTTTGTTTTCCCCTCTTCACTTAGTTGAAAATAAAATGAAAGGAAACAAGCCAGAATCTGACAGGGAGGAAATAAAGGTCTCCAGCACCCTGGCAAGCACGGAGCACTGGTGCGACCCACGGGGCCAGGTGTGTGGTCTGACCCCATGAGCGTTGGTACTGGACCGCCTGCTGTGGTGTTGCTCTCTTTGTGGAGTGGTGAAACAGTGGGGGGAGGGGCGTGAAACTCATTACCCGAGCTTGTGGCAGACATGACTAATGACTGTGGCACCTGCTCTCCAGGTGTGTGCGTGGGTCTGGATGAGTCCCCACAACCTTTTTGGTGCAGGTCTCCAGGCAGTCCCTGGGCAAAGAAGGTGGGCGTTCAAAATAAAGCCTGTTTACCCGCCCTGCAAGAAACTTAAGTCTCTCAGCTCTCAACTGGGAGTTGGGACTAAACCCAGGGCTTCACTTGTGCTAGGCAAGCGCTGCACCAGTGAACTCTATGCTAGCCCCGCTCTGTTTTATATGCTTTATTTTGAGACAGGACCTCACTGAGTTTCCCAGACTGGTCTCAGACTTGCAGTTTTCCTGCCTCTGCCTCCCTTTTGAGTAGCTAGGATTATAGGCATGCCCAGCTAAAAACAAGGTTCTTGAAACAAGTCCCTTCACTTACAATCATCTAGCTTCTAGCTTCCAAGACTCCCACCCCACATTTTCTAGCCAGGAGACTTGACTTTATGCAATTCAAATTGTTACTCCTTCAGTCAAAAAAGCTTGGAAAACAGAATCATGTATTGATGCATCCTTTTACTGACTGGTGGAGAACCATTATTCTGCCTACCATAACAACACAAATTTCTTTTTGCTCTATAGTAATAGCACAACAATGGTGTAAAAATACTACTACGGTTAATAGCTGGTATAATATATATTATGACCATCTAGTATTTACAGGGCACTAGCTGTTGTTCTAAGCACTTCACACTCATTTAATTCTCATAGCTTAATTGCTATTCCCATTCTAGAATTGACAAAATGGAGGTGCAGTGTCTCAATCTATTATGTACTGCTATTACCGAACACCACAGCTGGGTAATTTCTAGACTGTTTATTTAGCTTATGATTCTGCAGCTGGGAAGTCCATGATTGAGGAGATGTATGGATGAGAGCCTTTTTGCTCCATCATAACGTGGTGGACAGCATCATACAGGTAAGGGAGAGAAGAGGACTGCACCCATCCTTGTATCAGGAGCCCACTCTGGACCTAACTACTCCCTCCTGTGATAGTAGCATTAAACCATTTAAGGGGGCAAATCCCTAATCACCTCACAGCATTGCTACACTGAGGATTAACTTTCAGCCCATAGACTTTAGGGGACACAGTCAGTCCATAGCACAGAGGTAAATTAATTTGCCCAGATTTACACTGTTACATGACAGGGACAGGATTCAGAACCACCCTGCTATGCTGCTTCAGAAAAAGGGTCATAAACTCCCTAGGCAGTTAACAAGACCAAACTCATTTTCCCTCACTAAAGTATTTATTACCTTCCCAGAGTTAAACAAGAGAAAGAGTCTATGTTTCCAGTCTTCTATGACACAAAGTCCCCATAGAACATGTCCCAGAGCCAGGCATCAACGCTTTTTCCTCCTCATACTGGCCCAGCATTCTGAGACATAGCTCACAGAGGTTGCTGGAAGTTTTACCCCTTTAATCGTGGTTACGGGGTCCTTGTTTTCTTGAGTACTCTGTGCATCTGACAACCACCAGCTCAGAATACAAAAGTTTAGCTAGGTGGGTTCTGGTGCTTGGTTGAGCCTGGCAGAGACTCACATAGGGTCCAGGAGCAATCTTTCTTACAGTTCTGCCAGAGCATTTCCAATGCAGACTTTTATCTCCAGATGATGTCACACTTCTTGTTCCAGAGAACTCCTGAATAAATTAGAAAAGGAAAATGTTCAAACCACAACTTTCAACTGTTTCCTATGGCCGGCTCTTTCTCTAGTGTACTTCACGTGTTCTGAGGGGAGAGGGAATGATATGAAACATGCTTGTTTTCAAAAAATAAATATTTGAGCTCCAATTTATGTAATCTTGTACTGGAACTGGATTTTTACTTTAGTGACAGGAGCCTTAAAAAATAGTCTAAAATTTTTCTTGGCCTTGGTGAGGACTTTGTCCCAGATGGTATGTGCTGGGAGCAAGGTAAGGTCATTCACTCAAAACTTCACATAAACGTGGCAGGGGATAGTGACCCAAGGTATTCTGGTCCCATCCAATCACTAAAAAAACTGTGGATCAAAAAGAGAAGGTAGTCCTATCTCCCTACCCTTGCCTAGAAAAGGTGGTCCAACCACCCAACCTATCCTGCTGTATCAGAGGTTTTTAAGGTTCATTTCAAGGCTGATGTTTGGGAGGTGAGGAAAATAAGTTGTGGGTCCAGGCTAGGAGCAGGACCTTTCAGCATGGGCATCATGGAGAGGGAGAGTGTGTCTAGCAAGGAGGCTGCATGTTTGACTATTTTAAGCCACATATAGCAGGGACTAAGCCTCACAAGGCAATCTATTCTCCCCCATAACACAAAGCCAGGGATGGAACAGGCTCTGGACATCATGCTGTCTCCTTCTGGCTCTGAAATACTGTTTGTTTGTTCTTCCCTGGTTTTCTTACTCCTGTTTAGGGCTCAGGTGTTCAGAAGACTGGTTCAGGGACATCAGTGTCTTGGGCAGAAGATAGCATCTTCCTGTATGTTTCTTAGGAGAGATGAAACCTTTCTCAGTTACTTCATTGATCCAAGCTGGGCCACATGGTCACACTTAAATCACGACCAGTGGGAGACAGATGGAAATCACCATGATTTCCTCAGGCTATAGAGGATAAGGCTGTGCCCCAGGATCATGCGTAGAAAAGTGGACCTTGGCTCCAAACTAGGATTCTGTGGTGGCAAAAGCAGAATGGAATGAATGTTTTGTTGGATTAGATATAAATCCTTCTTCTGGTCTAACAGAATTGGTGCATTTTCCTGCAGTCCTCTGTAGCGCTCCTGTCTTTCTATGAGGTGGGTGTGGGTGTGGGTGGAAGGCAGGTGGTCATTTGGGCTCAAGCAGGGCTCAGTTGTTTGGTCACAACTGATTCTCCCTTAGAGAATCTGGCAATTGGACAGAATTAGCATAGTGAGACACTTGTGGCATTGAGCTCCACTGAGCATCCAAGGGAATATGAAGAGATTATTCCTGTTGCATTCCTTTTCCCTCTTTCATGATCCTGTTGAGTTGGACTCTACTGGTGGGAACAGGAGGGAATAGGTCATTCAAGGTATCAGGCCACTCATATTTGACTTAGCAATTATCGTGCTTTGGATAAACCTCATTGGCTTCATGTTTGCTTAAAATAAACTATTAATTCCTTTAAAGCAGAGTTGTAACTTGGACGGAGCTGAGTCTGGCATTTGTGATTGGTTTGTTGTCTAGCACTGGGATTGGCTGCCCAGGGGTGGAGTTGACTTACAGTGTAAGGGCGGGAGAAAGGCGTGTCTTTCTCTCTCTTGTTGGTTTACCTTGCTGTTTGGTGGCTGCCATGAATGGCGGCCCTGCCATGCCACACTGCCTTTGAGCCAACTGAGTATGGACTAAAACCCCTGAGAACTGTAAGAAATAAACCTTTCCTTCCTTAATTTTGGGCATCAGGTATTTTGTCTCAGCAATGAGAGAAAAGTAACCATGACACATTATACATTCCCTGAACCCCAAAAACCAAAGCAGCAAGAGATCTCAGCTTAGAAATGAAAATCACAAAATATCTGTTATAGAAATAAAATGATTCAAGGATTTCTAAAACACAATTTTTTAGAAATCTAAGTAGAAGAGACTAAGAGTATGGTTCAGTGTAAAGGGTTTGCATAGCATGTGTAAGAATATGGCTTTGAATATGAGAGAGAGAGAGAGAGAGAGAGAGAGTGACAGAAAGACAGAAAGAGACAGAGACAGAAAGAGAGGGACAATGAAACTGAGACCTACCTACTTCTGGAAACAAGTAACTTCTACTCTGGGGAGAAGAAAGCAGGTTGACCTCGCTTACAAAAAGGAGACTAAAATGTTAGGCAGGCAAGTTTTGGACCCTGGTATACAAAAATTAGGGAGGAGAAAGTATAAATTAAGCTGTGGGCTAAGCAAAGATGCTCACCATTTCAGGAACAAGGAAGATTCCTTGAGGAGAAAGACCAATGAAGTTTATTTTTAGAAGCACTGACTTAGAGGTACTGAAAGATTGAAGTTGAGAAAGAGTCTTCTCCAAACTCAGAGAACCATCTCTCTGTTGCTGGAAGAAGAGTAGCGTGGAACCAGGGCAGATCCAGCTGTGTGGGGAACAATACTCTTTGCCACTGCACCCCTTCCACTCACAGTGGGTTCCTAGTGCAGAATGCTAAGTGCTTACTGGGGAAAGAAGAAAAACTCAGTGGCCCCTGTGAAGTGCCCTGCTTGGGTGAGGGGTGAGCTAGAGCCCCACCCAGCACACTTAGTGCCTAGAAACCCTTTATCATGGATCCGTTCCTTCAAAGAAAGGAATTTTGAAAGCCCATGAGTGGTCTGTGAAGCAAAGTCCAGCAAGTAAACGCTTCCTGAGTACCTCCTGAGAGTGAACTTTTCCTCAGACAGAGACCCCAGGCAGGGGCCTCTCACCCCACATAGGTGTGGGTAGAGACCTCCCTTCTGAAGCGAGGCCACTTGTCACTGTAGAACTGAAAAAAAAGCGAAACTCTGCGGACCTTCCACTGACTGAGGAGATCTGCTGTGGAGCTGAGTACTACCTTCGGGACTGTGCCATGAAAGCTCAGGAATTGGGGGCCCTGGTGTGCTCCCCACAGGAACCACTGGAGCCTGTTCTGCAAGGTTGAGCATCCTGACCTTGCCCACTCCTCTGACCAGCTGCCTGGGCTCTGGGGATGCACCTGGGCACTTTTGGCCTCAAAAGCAAAGTGGGAAGCATGGCCACGCTTTCAGGTGTCTGGCCCTGGGACCTTTCGCCTACCAGGCGCTTTGGGCAGCCTCTCTGTCCCTCTGTCTTCTCCCTCTGCCTGAGTACTCTCCTCTACTGCCTCATTGTCTCTGCAGGCTAACTTTCTGATTCTCCAAGCACAGGACACCCCCAGACCAGCAGTACTGTCTAGCATTCCTTAGTTCAAATTGCAAAGTTCCAAGGGAAAAATGGAAGTGGTTCTGCTTGTGTCCAAGACCCCAGGAAGGTCCAGCATGGCAGAGAGAACCTTGCTTGGCGAGGAGGTGGAAGCTAGGAGTGAGGAATGGAACCAGGATGCTGGACGGCTCCTGGTACTGGCTTATTTTAAACAGCCCTGTACCACTGCCACCTAAACCCTTTGTCCAAGGAAGATTTATGGCCAGAAACAGAAGCCCGTTCAAACCAGCTTGCTTGCAAAGAAGGCTTACTGAAAGCTTATAAGACTCTGTTTCATAATATCTGAGGATAGAGAGGGAATTGGCAGGTCACAGTGATGGTCTTTAAAAAACCCCTAAATCTCTCTGGAGTATCACATAATCTCTTTTCTCTACTTCTCTGTGCAACTGTTTCCTTCTACTGTTGACGGACTGTTTCTGCCTCCGCAGGGCTGGCCTGATCTTTCAGCTGAATGTGGCTTGTGGCTGCCACTCAGCTGGGCTCACTTTTCCCATCATTTAACTGGCTACGATTTTCACATTCCAAGGGCTCGTGCCAAGTGCCATAGATTTCTGTCCCTGGAATAACCAGGTGTGACTGGGACAGACCTGGGAAAGGTTGGGCAGAGTTAGGAAATTTCAAGTGTTTTAGGAGCTCGGTGCCAAAAATTGAGTGGGATAGGGAAAAGGCCAAATGTATCTTTTTATTATAGCAAAAATGAAAGTTTTCCCCTTTGAAGTATTTCTT
The DNA here is from genome assembly GCA_004363535.1 of Dasyprocta punctata. Classification (NCBI taxonomy): domain Eukaryota; kingdom Metazoa; phylum Chordata; class Mammalia; order Rodentia; family Dasyproctidae; genus Dasyprocta; species Dasyprocta punctata. The sequence goes on along the minus strand of RJWM01000513.1, from coordinate 61,509 downwards.
ATCCTCTCTGCCCTACTTCTATTATTTACTACCATCTTGATATAGGAAGTGATATCAGGAGTATGATTATCGGCCTCCAAATGGTCCGAATAATATAAGGGAAATATAGCTCCCAAATTGCTAGATGTCTGATGCACTGAGTTTGTGTTCCCCGAAATCGAAGACTGAATTCTAAGGAACAACAGAGATTAAGGGTAGGAAATGTTTACTGAGGGGGAGACATACAGCTCCTGAGAGGCAGGAGGGACCCTGAGTGGGTTACCGAGGACCCTACTTCTCAGGGGAAGAGCACAGCCACATGGGTACAATGTGGGTTGTAGCTATGATCAACTAATAAGATTGTAAGTATAGTCATGTAGGTAATATCGATCCAACAGAGAAGCAAGTCCCAGGGCAAGTGACACAGGGAGAGCAAAGAGCTTCTTAGGAAGTGAGGGGTCCTTGGGTCTTGGTCACCCACAGAGGTGGCTGATGTCCACGTGGCCTTCACTGGACCAGGTGTTGCCACTTATCTCTGGCCTGGTCGTCATGTCTTCATCTTGAGGCCTGGCCTCCAACAGATGCCCCTGTAGCCACAGTTAGAAAGAGTTTTCATCTCTGCCTTGACTCCCTCGAGGGCCCGGCCCTATATGACTGCCTGTAATATTTCTAGCTGACTCAGCTGTCTAGGATAATCTGGCACCTTATATACTTGTAGGATCATTTATGGTTTTTTCCTCTCATTACTATGTAAGCTTGGTCAGGGAAGGGAGTTGGTCTCCTTACTGTTATCTCTAGCACCCAGAATAGTGTCAAGCCTGTAATAGACCCTCCAGAAATGTGGTCAATCAAGTGAGGGAATAGCACACCAGGATCTGGGAAGGGTACAGCTGACTCATCCTTTAAATTCTGCCTGACCCACAATCTCTGGAAGGTTTGGTTATTTGTAATGAATGCCTTTGGCCACACCTGGAATTATGTTTATGAGATGACTCTTGGAAGGCCCCAGGTAGCTTCAGGTGGGGCACTGGTCCCCAAAGGAACCAACTACATCAATGGAGAGGAAAAGGGGTGGAGCTTAAGTTCAGTTACCAATGGTCATTGGTTCAGTCGGTCATGCCCGTGTAAAGAAATTTAATTGAAATTGTGGGCCAGGGATGGTGGTGCATGCCTTTAATCCCAGCACTCGGGAAGCTGAGGCAGGAAGATCCTTGTGAGTTTGAGATCGGCTTGGCCTAAAAGTGAGCTCAAGGCCACCCTGAACTGTGTAGTGAGACCCTGTCTCAAAAATGTAGGGCCAAGGATTTAGCTCAGTGGCTTAAGTGCCTGCCTGGCAGGTGCGAGGTTGTGAGTTCGATCCACGATACCCCCGGCCAAAAAAAAAAAAAGAAAAGAAAAGAGAAAAAAAGTGTCAATTATGAAGCACAAGGAGCTTTTGAGAAGTGGCATGCCTGGGAGACCCTGGACCCCCATGCCCATATATCCTGTATCTCTCTCACTTGGGTTCGTGGGCTTTATCCTTTATATTGAATCTGTAATTTTCAGTGTAACTCTTGCCTGAGTTCTGTGAGTCAGTTTCATGATTTAGTGAACAGAAGCAAGAGTGGGAGTTGAAAGGTCATGGGAAACTCCAGATCTGTAGTCATCTGAGCAGATGTGCAGGTAGGCTGGGGGCCTGATTTGTGACTGGCACCTAGAGCTACGACTGTCTTGTGGCGCTGAACCCTTTGCCTGTAAGGTCTGTGTTACCTCCAGCTACAGTGTTAGAGTTGAATGACTGGATGACTACTAGTGACTGACTATTAGAGAATTACTGTTAAAAATGATGAATCTTATACAGAGGTCAGGGAAGAGAAACCCGAAGGAAGTGAGGGAGCATGTCATGCAGTTACCCAGAGGTATTCCAGGCTGAAGGAAGAGTCAGTGTAGATTCCATGAAGAAAGAATGTGCTTGGAATGTGTAACGGACAAGGAGAGGTGTGATTGGGATCCTGATGATGGTCAGGATGGTAGCTGAGGGGTCGCTTGCACACAACCTTGTTGCAATGGTAGCCCCCAGCCACACAATGGGAGCTGTCCTGAAGTCGTGGGCAGGAAGGACATAGACATAAGATACACAAATTTCACATCTTACTGAAATGATTTAAATGAAAGCATAGAGTAAGAAGCAAGCACAAAGAAATGGAGTGGATACATGCACTTAAGCTGGGGAATGAACAAATAGAAGGCCAAACCCTGGAGTCCTGCGGTACATCGTGCTTTCCTCAGGGCTGTATCAGCCCAGGATGGGGACAAAGCAGATGGATAAGGCTGGAGCATGGCGCTCAGAGCCTGACCGGGAGCTCTAGAGTCAGCATTTCAAGCAGTTTGGGTTTGATTTACATCTGCAGGGCAGGAGACAGATGAGGGTGTGCATAGCAGAGACCAGATAGTGGTTAGAGTAAGACCTTGTGGACGACGAGCGCTCTGCGTCCTCACGTATATTGAGCATATCATGAGTATTCAGTGCTTCCTCTGTTCTTGTGTATTTAGTGTGTCATAAATATTTAGTGTTTCCTTGGGTTTTCCATTCCTTTCTCTCTGGATTCATGCATGCACACTCTACTTACTTTATCTGTCTGACATATCTCCTAGGTAAATAATTTAATCATCTTGCTTAATACATCTAACAATTTACATCAGTCTCATTTGTTTTCTCATTGAATACTCTTAATTTAGAAAATGCTTATTGCTTGACAACCCAGCATTGTGTGTGCGTTTAGGTGGGGAAAGTGGCATATTAATTAGGATCTTGCAAGTTCTCATAAGGACTTTGCCTTTGCGGTGAAGGGGCTGAAGGAGCTGCCTGTGTAGATGAACCGATAGCACAGCATGGAGGACTAGGACAGGCATGAGGTAGGGAACATCATAGAAGGACTTCCATAGAGTGCTGTACAAGGTGCTGAAAAGGTGGACTGGAAGGACAGTGGGTGGGAAATGGATATTAATTCACTTGTTTGCTTACCACACTTTTCAGTGGACAGAGGACAAAAGAAGCATGACATAGGACAGCCACCCAGGCTGTGGGGAGTGAGGCTGGGCACAGAGTGGATACAGCCAGCCTGGAGAACAGGCACAGTCAGCTCAGGGACAGTTTGTAATGTGGGAGGAGATAAATTAGTGCCTCTGAGTCACAGAAGGATGGTTGCTTTTAACTACTCAGTTTTTACAGTGAACTTGACTTATCCCCTAAATTGTTGTTCCAGTTGTTCCTTGTATCAGTATATTTTTCTTTGTCCACTTGCTTAGAATTTTGAATGATCTGTTACTATTATTGATATATTGCTGTTATTTTCATGGTTTGAGTTAACTTGGACAGAATACTGACATACTTGGTACTTTGACAAAAATAATATAGCATTTGCTTATAAAGCAAAAGACCACATCAATCCTGAGAAATAATCCTGAAAGCTAATTGAAACACTTTGGTGAAAGAATTATTTTAAAAATGCCTTGATGGAATATGATTATTTTCATTTTTTTTCTCTCCTGTTAATAAGAATTTGGGAAGTTATTCTTTCCTCAGAACTCATAGTCGTGTTTTATTTTCAGGTTGTGGGACACACTTCTTAAACAAAAATATCATGCAAACTATGAAATAATTGGAGCGTACTATTAATATTTCTGAGAAGTAAAGTGAATCCACAAAAACGTGTGAGTAGCTTTATCTTTACTTGTAATAAAGCATTACTTGACCAGCAAATGTGGTATGTTATTGGTTTCAGTATACCTTGACACACTGAGTAGCTAAATGAAAATAAACCAATCTAGAATCCTATATAATTCCTTACAACAAAATAAGTTCCAGAGAGAATTAAATTAAGCTAAATCTTTAGTCAAATTATCAAAATGTTAGAGAAAATACACAGGTAAGTTTATTTATATTTTTGAAATTAGAGTAGTACTTTAGTATATAACACAAAATTCAGAAACCATAAAGGAAAAGATGAATAATTTGTTTACATAAAAAATAATCCAAAAACTTGTAAGTTACATTTGGGTAGCAACTTCATAAATAAAGTCAAATAAGAAATGAAAAACTGGAGAAAATATTTGCAAGACACAGTACAGGCTTGGTGCCAACCTTTACATTTGGTTTATTTTTTTTAAAGCTTTTTTTTTTCTTTTGCAGCATTGGGGCCTCACACCTGCCAGACAGGCGCTTAAGCCACTGAGCCAAACTCCCAGTCTAGTTTTTTTGAGGCAGGGTTGCACTATGTAGTTCAGGCCAGCCTTGCACTAGCATTGTAGCCCAAGCTGGTCTCAAACTCACAACGCTCCTCCTACCTCAGCCTCCCGAGTGCTAGGATTAAAGGCATGCGCCACCACACCTGGCTTATTTTTTAAAAAGCTTTAAGCCAGAAACTTCACAGAAAATGTAAGAAAAGGGTATAAACAACTAGTTAACAGGGAATTACAATGATTGAAATATAAAAGAATGATCAGATAGCAAATTAAAAGGACAACAGATTATTTTTCAAGTGTAAGTGTGACAGAGAAATGTTGGTGAGGATATGGGTCAAGATTCTTGCAATGCTAGATATGTTAGAGACAAATTTGGTACTACTTGTCAAAAAATATAGATGCACATAGCAAATTTCTTTTGGGGAATAGCGTATAGCTATCGTCACTCAGTCACAGGAAGATGCTGTGCAAAAATGTTTGCTGCACTCTTTTAAACAACTGAAAACTTCTCAAAGGTCCATCAGTGTGGCCCAGTAAGGGACAGTGGGAATACAATGTCCTGACACGGGGGAACTAAACCTTCGTGTGATCCCACAGGATTCGGTAGCTATGACTCACCATTGACAAAAGACTTGCTGGATAAAATGTGTGTGGTGCAGGAGTATGATCTCATTTCTGCAAATGAACAAGTACATAGTGATATTTGTGTACATGAGTTGTATGTGTGTATCAGTATGTGTGTTTGGACAGTATATTTATATTTGAGTAGGAAAATCTGGAAGGTGAACCTCTGAAACTATTAGCAGTGGTTACTTGCCGTGCATGGCAAGAGGGGGAAGTAGCCCAGAGAAGGAAGGGACTTTGTTAATATAATTGAGAACTGTTTGGTTTTTTGAAATGATGAACATGACTCGCTTTTGAAATAAACTAACATTTGCCTCACCAGTTGTTATGGTTTGTGTCTGGATGTCCCCTGAAAACCTCATGCAGTCATGGGGGCTGGGCTTCTACAGTTTGTGATTAACTCATGGTCCAGTGCTGGGATTATGGGTGTGAGTGCTACACCTGCCCTGTGACAGGTATCCTGCATGTAATATGAAGGCAGGAAAGAGGTGTGTTCTCTCTCTCCTCGCCTTTTGCTCTTGTTGCTTTTGCTGTCTTCCATCATCATGAATGGTTGCCCCTGTGCCACACCACCCTGCCTTAGAGCCAGTTGATTATGGACTGAACCCTCCATGAACCATGAGCTAAGTAAACCTTTCCTTCTTTAATTTTGGGCATCAGGTATTTTGTCTCAGCAATGAGAGAAAAAAGTAACCAACATGCCAATAATGTGTGTTGGGATGTGTCTGTCTCCATCTTTTCTCTGTCTCTCTTGCCATCACTATCTTTACTTTATTCATCTTTGATTAATTAGTTAAATATATACACACATATATAAAGTGAAGAAAGAATGTTTGTTATTTAAAATATTTCCCAGTAATCCTAACTGCTTTAAAATCTATCATACAAAGTTTATCCTTGGCTATTAGTGGATATTTTATTTTATTTTATTTTTGGGGGGAGGTATTTTATTTTAGAAAAAAATATTATGTGCACTATCTTAGGAGCTTAATGTGGAAAGTACTCAAATGGAGAAGGAAACAAACAGATGCTGTTTTTAGTAGCAGGTTAAGTACCCTCCTATGGCATTTTATATTAGTTGATATCTCTCACAGTTAAAAATCCAACACTGATTGTGCAGACGCACATGGGAAGTTCTTCAAAGACACATGTCATTTTCTTTGGAAACAGTGGAGAGAAAACTTCCCCTGTAAGAACCCCAGTTGTGGACACCTGAGGGTGAGCTGAGCAGCAGATCTATCCGCACTCCAGGCAGATGGAAATGGTAGTTTCGAACCCTCGAGACAGAGGACAGGCTTAGTTTGGTTTCAGAGGAGTCAAGGTTAGCAGATATCTCAGGTTACAAGAAAGGCTTCTTTTTGCCCTCCTCCTAGCCCCTCAGGACTGGCAGCAGCTGAGAGAGCAGGACAAGGGTGTAAGCTCTGGACAGCCTTGGAGCAAATCTCATGTGCTAAGTTCCCACCTTTGATACTCAGAGCATTTTCTCCATCAGCGGGGGTAAGGCTGTATTTTTAATATTCTGCCTTGGCCCGGAATCCCTTTGCCCGTCAACTTTTCATCTCAAGCTTTCTGAATCACTTGTTTTGGATGCGCCTTGTTTATGCACAACTGAGATTTGTTTCGCAGAAACCCAACCTGAAAATCTGTTTCTTTCAGTAAAGTTTGGTCCAAGTTTTCATGGCTATGAAAGACTGTTTCTATGCTGGTACATTACTTTGTGCTATGGTTTTTTACTTCTTTGTTTTGTTTTGTTTTTTGCTTATCTTAACATTGTAGTTCTGATATTTGGGGAAGTTTATATTTTTGTATAAATGTTTTGTACTTTTATTTCTACAACTATTTTGTATTTGTTAAAGATAAAATTACAGTACATAAAGGCCACTTTATGCAGAGCTACCTTTATATAATAATTTCAACCCTCTTTGTTCTGACTGCTGTCAATGATAAATGATATCTCTTTCTTCTCTGTGTGCTTTCCTTCCTCCAAATGGAGTACTGTCCTTTTTATCGTCACCTTTGTTGTGCCAGCTACGGTATATTTTTATCTTACCACTTGCTTCGTCAATGTTAAGTAATGTTCTTTCATCCTTGCCCATTTTGTATCTTCTTTTTTCTTTCAATTTTTATTTAACTATGTTGTAAGTCATATTATACATGTTTTTCTAGATGGAAGACAAAAATTTCATTGCAGATAGTTTGATCTTTTTGCCTAGCTGTCCACAGTATTATTTCTTTTCCTTTTTCTCTTTCTTTTCCACGCGTGTTCCTGTGTGTCTGCGAATGTGCGTGTGTCTCGAGAAAGGGCCTCACTGTGTAGTCCAAGATGGCTTTGAACTCACTCTGTAGACCAGGAGTGCTGGGATTTTACGTGTGAGCCACCACACTCAGCCACAGTATTACTTCTTTATCTTAAATTCTCATACCTTCCTTAGATTTTGTCTGTGTTGGTTTTCCTGATTGAATATTTCTAGACAATTGATGTATCTTTTGAATTTGTAGATAACAGTTCTTCCTTTATTTCAGGAAAGGTTAGCACTGATCACTTATAAATACTTGCTTTGTTTTATTTTATCTTCTTTGGGGATTCCAATCATGTGTGTGTTGGATGGCTTTTGTTAACTTTATCAGTTAGATAATTTTTGCATTTTATGACTACTTTTTCTTTATTCTTCTTTTTACTTGTGGTGCTGAGGGTTTAACCTTGGGCCTTGCACATACTAGGCAAGTGATTTACCACTAAGTTATCTAGGTGATCTACCACCCAGCCCTCTAACTACTTTTTCCTGTAAAATTCTTAAATTTTTCTTTATTTCTATCTTATTTTGTTAACTTATTTCATTTCTTTCTTCGTTATTTCTTATTTAGGTTTTCTGGCATTCTATTTTCCCTTTCATTGTTTTCTTTAGAAAATAATTCATTTCCCTAATTTTTTGCATATATTTTCTAAACTCTGCCAGCAATATATTATGCTCCCTTAGCATTTAGTCTTCTCTGTGTTCTTATATTTTAATTTTGCGATCTTCCTTTATGAAGGTAGAGTAATTGTTTTATTATTATTTGAGATACTGCGGATTGAACCTAGGGTCTTGCACTGAGTTATAATTCCAGTCTTTTAAAAAATTTATTAATTAATTCACTTTTATTTTTATTAAAAAATTTTTTTTGTAACAGCATTTCTCTAGTCACCCGGTCTAACTTCAAACTTTTGATCCTCCTGCCTGTCTTTCAAGCAGCTGAGATTACATGTATGTGCCACCGTGCTGGGCTTATTTTTTAATTACAGTAAATTTTGTGCTTGCAAATTTCATTCCATTCTATTGCAATATTTTTGTGGTGTGCATGTGTGTTTTAAAAAATCTTTCCTAAATTCTATGCTTTAAATTAAGAAGAAAGATGATAAAAACATTGTGCTAATAGATTTTCCTGGGCTTCTTATTTGTAGGATTTACAGTGGGAAGTCAGGCAAAGTAAAATTCTTGGTTTTGTAACTCAAGATTCTTTCCCTTTTTGTCTTACTGGTATTTTACTTTAATATGGTATCCAGGCTGTGCAGACTCGGTTTTCGTCTCTGAATTTAGCAGCATAATCTTAGCTCTATTTCGTCTCTTTATCTTTTCACATTTTAGCAGAAGTGAAAGTGCATTTGTGCCCATGCTCTGGGGATCTGTCAGCTGGGGCCCCCTCTGCCCTTCCCAGGCTGCTCCCTTCTTGCAGGGTACCTTCTTTTGGGGCTGCTTAATCTCAGCTTTGGGGGCATCATGAACAATGACGTTTGTACAATGTTCTCTATCTCCAAGTTAAACTCTTTTCTTTCATAGTCCTGGCTGATCAGTAGAGTTTCTAGAATGAAAAGAGAAATCCTGAACCACACTGTCATTTTGTTTATACCAGAAAACTTTTTTCTCATACTTTAAGAATTTTATTTTCCATTACATGGTACATGTATTTTTTTCATTGCACAATTCATAAGTAACTATACAAGAATAAAAAAAGTAAAAGCCCTCCTTATTTTTCTTCCCAAATGATAAAAAATATTTTTCACCAAAATGATACAAACCACAAAAACATTTTTCTCTAGAAAAATTATTATATATATTAAATTCATGCCTTGAATCTTGTATTTTATTAGTATTCATGTTTTTTTCCCTGCTTTCAATCCCCATCCCATTCTACCATTAATTTTGTTCTTAATAGCTGTAGAACTTACCGAATTGTTATAAGAATTATTAGTCTTGAAACATAGCAATCCCTTCTATCTCGGAGGATGAAATATTCAACAAAAGTTGAACATTATGATTGTGATTTTTCTACTTCTTTCTTCTGAGCTGTTTGCTTAAACTTTTCTTCTTTTTCAGTATCTAAAAGCAAGAACTGAAATTACACTCTTCTCCTTTCCCCCTTCTTCTCCTCTCCCTCTCCCTGATTTCCCCTCCATTTCTTTAGCCATAGCAGATTGAAGAATTTGTTTTTTTTTTTCAAATATAGGACAAGACCTGTTTCTGTGAAGATTGTTCTGAAGCAATAGTCTTTCTTTTCTTTCTTGGTCAAAGTATTTTTATCTCTCCTGTGCAGTTAACATTTTATTAAAATTATATAATCTCGAATTTTCAAATAAACATTTCCAAAGTAAATGTTCTGAAACATTTTGAGCACTAACTTTAATCCTCTAATAATTTCTCCTTCTGATCATAACCATAAAAGAAGTTACCTCAAGATGCATCACTTTTCTTCCTGAGTAATCACATGCAGTCCTATAAGAAGCAAAGATTTAAAAAAAAGTTACTTTTGGTAGACTGTGTCTTCATGCTGAGCCCCTAAATTAGACTCACTACATAGCCGTATGTCAGAATACTCATTTTCTTGGCCAAATAAGGAACAGACATCACTCTTGTGACCATGGTTAGTCATCCAATCGAAAGGTTGGTTTATTGACAATCTGTCATTTGGACAAAACAGTCACTTGGCACAGTTTGGGTTTTCAGCTTATTCATCCACAATAAGTATAACAAATAGTTATGCAAGAGAAATTCTCTATAATCAGAATTACTTAAGGGAAAAGAAAGCTTATGATAATTGTTTTACTAATAAATTAGATGGGATACTTTTATGATTTTTTTTTTTTATTTCAGAAAGATTTTCTCCTTTCCGTGCTATTGCTTGGACCCTAAGGGTGCATGAACCCTTCTAAAACAGGAAACATTTAGAACAACTTGGTCATATGACATTTTTATGGAGGAAAAGACCTTTAGTTTTTATTGGGTCCCAAAGACAGCAACATGTGAAAGTTTAAGAAGTGCTACTAAAGGTTCTTACAGTTTACTACAATTTTGTTTTTGGCAGTGTTGTGGTCGTTTGTTGTTATCTTTCCTGAGCATGCATTTCCCCTTCTGTTGGTAATTGCCTGCGGTTCCTTTGGGGACTGACTTCCCTCCTTTGCTCCAGTGCAGTAAGTAGATAGGCGGCACACACTCCCCACCCCACTCCGGGAGGAGCCCAGGGCTCCAGATGGGTGACAAGCACGACCTGCTCTCCTGGGCTTCGGACCGCTTCAGGAGTGGACAAGTGACTCACCATAGGCCTGTGATGCTTAGGCTTGAGATTTTGCTGCGCTGTTGAGTAAGAAGCAACTCCTTTTCAGTGGAGTTTTGGGACAGATGCAATATAAATATGGGTCTCCCAAGAAAATGAGAGCTTTTCAGGAAGGGAAGCTGGTGGAAAATGCAATTGAGCCAAGAAATAATGGGAGGCTGCCTCTGAATCCAGTGATGCTGCACGCATCCTCCCCTGTCCTTTCTCAGTCACCTGAAGCATAAGCAACACCTTCCTCACTTCTTTCTTGGTCTATTTGTCCACCTGAATGACTTTGAATTGGGATTTTTGTTACTTGAGTGACCAAGAGTCTTGGCTGGTGTCTTTAAGACATATGGTTTTTGAATCTGTGTGATGATAGCCTTTATATAATTTGACTGCCTCACATAAAGAAATGTTGCAGAGATATAATTTGCCATTTTACATATTTAAGTCTATTGACATAACATGTTGTTTGAGAGCTAAGAAAACAGACACCTCTGCTTTCCTAACCTGTAATTATACCTTATTTTTTTTTCTTGGCCTACCTGTTTCTGTTCCTGAAATAACCTCCTGCCAAACATGACTTTCATATTTATTAAGTATCATCTGATATTTTAAATAGGCTGTGTGAAGGTCCCTTGTACTCCAGGGCCCAGAGAGGAGAACAGAAGAAGCAGAAAGAACTGTAGGACCCAATTGTGGCCTCAGGATTTTTCTTATTTCTTTCCTTTACACTAAGTAAGAAAGAGTGCTTGTTTTATATAATCTAGCAAAGTTAGGAGAAAGACCAAAGAATCATTTTGAAAAATCTTCTTGTAGCTCTGACAAAGTGGGCTTTCTTATCTAAGATTCAGTAACAACAAAGAAGGAAAAAATACTCATATGTGCTCAAGCGCTTTTCAGTTTTTGAAAAAAATCAATAGCATATTCACACTAGTGTTTGTTTATATAAAATATTGATGGCAGACATGTTCCTTTGAGTCCTTAGGTAAAAGCACCTATCTTAATCATCAGATGGGTTCTAATTGTCTCCCCTCCCCTCTTATGGAAAGAGTAATGAAAGGACAGCTAAAAGCAGAACTATATAGTTATTTTATAACTGGCACTAACAAATTTCACCAATTATAGAGTCCATTCTGTAAGCAATGAATGTGTGGCTCCCAATTAATCTAGTGCACCTCCAGGCAAGGTCTAAATCAGCTGGATACAGCTAAAGCAATTTGCACACAGCTAAAAGCAAATTGGAAAATAAGTGTTCCACGCTGCTGCCTATCTTTCCAAGCCAAAGACACAATCAGTATTCTGGCAGCAGCCCTCTGTCATGTTATTTGCAGCTATCAATTTTAATTATAACAATTATTGATTAGTTAGGAAAGTGAATAATCTGAAGTTCAAATGAATGACTGGTGCTTCAGGTCTTCCAGTCTTTTAAGAGGTATTGTGAGTCCTACTTACAGATCTGTACTGTTGGGTCTTTATTTTTCCCTGTCTCTTCCCACCATGCACATGGTTTCAACTTTGCAATGTTGCTCAAAGTCTGCTTTGACCTGAAATCAACCTTGGTCAGCATTTTATTTTTAATCGGAGAATATAGATACAATGAAAAGGTAGCTTGGGTTTAAGAATTTAGTGTTCACTGAGCTATTTTTGCATGTAGAAGTGAGAAAAATTCTCTAGAAAGAAAGGAAAACTGTGTGTAAGAAGAAAATTTATCTAGTATGTTGTTAAATGGAACAAGAATGACAATGTGGTTTAGTGGGTGGAAAAAGTGGGATTTGAGGTTAAAAGGCATGAAAGAATCTTGGCTTTAAAATTATTGCTACACTTACTTTGTCATCTTGGAAAAAAATCAAATAACATGGCCAAACCTTTATTTCATAGTCTGTAAGTAAGCATAAGAATAACACATTGAGGGTAATATTTTCTTCATTAGTTAGTTTTATTTTGGGGAGAGAAAGGATTGGGACAGGGAGGCAGTTTAAAATGCACTCTATTTAAAAGAGTTCTGCAAGATGGTTATAAATGTTATATTGAGCAAGGTCTGTTGTATTTGTCGAATTAACCACATTCTCCTCTGAGTTAATTTTCTCCTGTCAGATTCTGCAGGAAAGAAGCCCCAGAGAGGTAGACAGAGATAGAGATGATAGATAGGAACATAAATAAATTCATCTCTCACTTTCATGAAATAGATGCATGCCAGCAAATTTGGCTATAAAGTGAATTTCTGCAAAGCAAATCCCATTTCCCTGTTGATGTCTATTATAAAATCAGATATATATCCATGGAAAAGAATTTCCCAAGACACTAAGTCAAAAACTGTGAGAGAACAGCAGCAGTTAATTTGAAGTATGTTCAGAATTTTTAAATATTTGGTGTGTGTTTCTCAACTCTAGGATTCCTCTGGAACCAGCCTTTGCAGAAAAGATCGATTAATGCCTAAGGAGGATTAGCACTCTCAGAACTCAGTGCCCCTTGTTTTTGGCTAGGGGAATTAGACAGATTCTGTGCTTTCTCACTTTCTAAATCTACACACTCAGTATATGCAGTGTATGATTAGAACGCTGGATAGAACTGAACTGCATTTGGTGGCCTGGGCTAATAGTCACAGCTGGAGGCCAAAGGGCCAATGGCTTCTGTGTGGTCTCAGAGCAGGACATCCTCCAAAAAACGAAAGCAAGGTAGGACGCTCAATATTCCTAGCAATTCTTATGGAAGAATAGTTAAAACCTTAACTAACCCATAGTTCATTTACATTTGTTTCTTCTTGCGGGAAAGTAGAATTCTACATTTGGAGATCTATGCTTGTAGGACTCAAACCTTGTGAAGAAAATAATCAACTAGTTTCTTGAGTATCTGTTTTTGCTTTTGGTTTTCTTTTTTTCTTTTTTTTTTTTTCTTTATGTTACTTAGAAATGATTTTCAAATTGTGTGTGGTACAATCTACTATTTTTCCCTTTCATTCTAACTTGAGTAAATGCATGGCGTACTTTGTCAGTTTGCTCTGTAACAGAGAATAAAATTTTTTAAAAATGATTACACAGTTGCAACAATTACTATGTTTCAAGGGATTTAAATTAAACACCAAAGTTGAAGTTTCGCAATGGTGACATGTAGAGGATTTTTTCTTAACTATTCCAGAGTCATTATTTTTTCAAGCCTTCTATTTGTATATGCAACATTAGTCATACAGAAACTTTTTTAGAGTACCATGCTCCTTTCTTAACGGCCTCTTTACATTTTTGGTTTTGAATCTTTTCTTTGACTTACAAAACAAACAGAACTGTATGTAAATATCTGGCACTCCAAATTCTTTGATAATTTATCACGTTTCAGTTCAATGGAATTTTTTTCTATGACTAGAACAGGCTTAAAAACTTCCTTGTTTGATGAAAGTTTCTTAGCAGGGACTACACTTGCATTAGGAATGTCCTTGGACTATGGGCAACATCTAAAACTTATCACCTTTACCATGGAATGCGGAGTGACTTGATGGACTCCATTGAAAAGTACTTATTTCAAACTCAAAATTGGAGCCAGGACATAACATTCTGAGATTTGGTATACAAAATAAATCTGCTTACATGCTGAGTTTACGTCTTCTGATTCTGTGTCCCTGATAAGACGCTAAAGGAAGTAACTATACCTGACTGAGATACATTCTCCATTTAGGTAATGTGAATAAAAAACCAAAGTGCTATTAAAGAGAAATAAGGCAGGCAGTTGCTCAATAAGTACTATTTTCTCTTTTCCATTCCCCCTCCCAACTCAAATAACATCAAGAGGTGCAGGAGGGAGCCAGAAAGGCTAAATAGAATATGCTTTTTAAAAATAAAAAAATTTATTGTAAGGGACTCTTATCTGCCAAAAACCTTTGAAATCCTAAGCTTAAACCCATACACTTTCAGCAATAGTTGATAGCATCAAAGAATCTGGATGTCAGGAGAAGTTTCAGGTATCATCGGGCTTCACTGCTCACCTGGTATTGTATTCCTCTGTGTCTTATAGCTGGGTGCTGCCAAAGGAGAGAACAGACAGCTGCGGGGTTACTGGGTGATGTTATTAAACGTGTTTGTTCTGGAACGGGCCCAATCTGCAGGCCTATGACTCCCTTGGTCAGCTAGGGAAAGCAAAGTGTCCCATCTTTGGCCTGTGCAATGACTTCCATAGCTGCTCCAGCTGCACTGGGTTCTCCACCTTGGGCTGTCTACTATCCATGTCTGTGCCCATCCTTGGTCTATCTAGACTCTAGATTATTGGCCTTTCTGTCCTTAATTGTTCTGGATCTAGATGCTCTTGCTAATAGGCTGACTAATTTGATATACCAATTTATAAGGTGTCAACAGTAATCTCCTCTCTTGGGGTTATTCTTGTCTTAAAAGCGATTCATAAAACTACAGGGGCCTCGTGAGCAGAATTTAAATAAGGCTGTCTGGGACAGAGGCAACCTCATGGGCCAGATGAGCTATCTGGGGAGACTGAAGCAATGGCACCCTTACATCCTTTCCAAATCAACGTTTTCCTTGCACCTGTTTTTGTAACATTAATCTTTTGTATATGGCCAAGTGTCCACATAAAAAAGAAAGAGAGTATACCTTTTGATTTACAAGTTCACTCAATAAAATTGTAATGTTTTAGCATAAAATTGAAATAATCTAGTACAGACTGAGTCCTATCACATTTAATTCCAAATGCCTTGGCTGTTCAGTGTTCCTAAAAGAAAAAAAAAAAAAAAAAAGACAGGATTTCAATTGATTTGTGTTTAAATCTGTCACCTTTCAAGTGGCCAGGAATAGGTAAGAAAGGCTGTTAGGAGATCGTCTCCTGCAGGAGGAGTTGAAAACGGTCATCCCAATCAAAACGAAAAGCTTTGCTTTTCAAAAAGCAAATACTCAAGTTCCTAGGTGAGGCTTCATGAAGAAACACCAACCATCAGTAAGGAAACATGTGTGCAGTGTCTTGAGTCAATGCTGTGATAACTAGGGCAAATTATCCAGCGCAATGGGTTCCCAAAGTGACTGTTCCGTTACCTGTGCCATGATTCAACATTTTTGTCCCTGTGAAAAGTGGGCTCTAGGTATCTGTGCCACTCAGCCAAACTGGAAGCCAGAAGAGAAAACCAGAAATGTTGAATCCAATCTTCCTGATCTTACCTATAAAAATGATTGCCTATGTAATGTTTACCCACCTTGAAAAAAAATCAATAGCAAATATTTTTATTGTGTTTTCTTTGTCAATGAGTGCTATTTCCCTGCATGTACTATTCAGAGGTTCACTTGGTAGCATCATGCACCCATTCAATCTTCAAACCCTGTCCTTAATAATCATGGGCAACAGATAACTTTTGACACTTTTATTCACTAAATATAGATTTGGCCATGGTGTGAGAAGATTTTCATAAGAAAATCAAAGCTAGTGGACATGAACAGTTATTGCCTTCCCTTCTGTCTTTCCTCACTCCTATCTTTAAGAAGGAATTGCTATAGTTTGGATCTGGGATGCCCCTCAAAGGTCAATGTACTAAAGTTTTGCTCCTAGCACATGGTGCTGTGGGTAGGCGGGGGAAACTAATGTGGAGGCTAGTGGTGGTGGGTAGATAATGGGGTCATGACCTTGAAGCTACATGGGTGATAGGGGAAAGAAACTCCCAACCTACTAGATGTCTGGTGTGAGTTCATGCTATCTAAAATTGAAGAATGAATTTTGGAACAACAGAAGTTAAGAGCAGAATATATTTATTGAGAGAAAGAAAACTTCTGTCTAAGAGAGAGAGGCAGAAGGGGTCCCAAATGGGTTGCCAAAGACTGTTTTTTCTAGGAAATTTTATAGAGTAAAACCACAAGGTGAGACAGGTCTAAAGTAGGGAAAACATGGGAACTCACAAGGTGGGCATGAGGTGGGACAAAACTATGGCTGACCAATTAAATTAATTACTCAGGTAAAATTGATTAAATTGGGGATAAATGGGGAAGAAAGTCACATAGCAAGCGGGCATGCATAAAGAGCAGTGATTTTTCCTATAGGGGCTTGGGTGAGTGACTCCTGGCTTCCTCAGGATGATAGAGACCTATTTAGAATATCATTTTCTGATTCCTAACCTTAGGAAGTGCATTTGATTTATCTTTTGTCTTGAGAGCTGGCCCACAGTGGAGGTGTCTGTCTCCCCCACAGCTGCAAGGTATCTGGTGTTCTTCAGTGGCTCCTTTGAGGGCTTAGCCCTGTCTGACTGCCTATAATATTTCTATCTAACTCAGCTGTCTGTAACACTGGGACTCTGACCCCTTTCTCTCTCTCTCTTTCTGCTTCTCAGCCATTATGAAGTGAGCAACTTCCTCTACCACACACTTCCACCAAGTGCTAATGTCTTGCATAGGCTCAAAGCAATGGGCCAAGGCACCATGGACTAAAACCATAACCCAAGTCAAACCTATCTTCCTTTCACTTTGAGTTATCGCATATGTTTTGTCTTGTTGATGGAAAGCTAACTAACACAGAAGGTCATTTCCTTGTTGCCAAGTTTTCTCTTTCTTGTTTTCTTGCTTCTCTGTCTCCTTAGGGCCCTTATCATTTGTTTTCTTATCCGTACTGTCTTCCCTTCTCATGTGAGTTTGCTCATCTCAGGCTTTCATTACCCTGTCCTAAACAATCATAATCACTCAACGTTTTTGCCTTCAAAGGCACAAGTGCTTCCTTCTTTTCATCATCAAACTTCTTGAGTTTCTGCTACCCTTCCTCTTCTTCCTCACTCCATACCCAAGCCTCAGCATTTGCAAATCTGGTGCATTCCCTCATCTTTGTAATGAGTGTGTTTCCTTGGCTGGAACCTGGTAAGTGACATACTAAATGACACTTCCCTGAAACCTATGTCCCTGATCATCTGTTGCTTCCCCAGCTCGCTTTTCCCTCAACTTCCAAGACCTGACATACTGTAAGTCTCATCTTTATTTACTGAATGCTTCCTTCTCCTCTGTGGGTCTTCTCAAACCTTTTGTACTCAAACAGAATCCTTTCCCCCTTAGGTTACTTTTCTCTTTTGATTTCCTCCAGATTTCTTCAGGATATTAACTGTTATTACCTATGTTACTGCTTTCAAACATGCATTTCTATCATCTAGTTCTCTCCTAAGTCTCAAGTTTATAGTCAAAGTACTTCCTAACAACCTTAAGATATCCTTACACAGTTGCTTTTTTAAGTCTACAGTTGATAAACCAGAAACCCAAGTTTGTTTTCCTTAATTAAACTAAATTTGACTCTTTTCCTGGACTCCTTGTGTGTTCCCAAGGTGCTCCTCCCACTCCCAGTCAGACGTGTGCCCTTCACTCAAACATGCAGGAAGTTATTATGTGGACTTTTCAATTTTTTCTTTATGTACTCCTCCTAATTTCCTGTCATCCTCATGGCCCAGGTTCACACTCTTCCTCTGACTGACACAGCTTCCTGAATCATGGGTCTGCTTTCTTAGCTCATTCTCCCTAAGGAGCTCCATACTTCATCCTACTCAGAATAATCAGGATTGGCTGTCTGTGGGGGAAACAATGAAAAGTTAATTAAAATGGAATCATGAGTGCTGACACATACATATCTTAAACATTTTCTTTTAACTTAAACTATATAAATGTTAAGCATATTCTTTTAACTTATAGCATATAAATGTGCATTAATCTAACACCCTCTGGTCAATTTTTTTTTTAAATTTTTGCACGATTATCTTAGCTGTATGGTTTCTTTGGTTTGGGTTTCTTTTATATGGAGCAGGAATTTAAATTTTTGAGGCAATCTGAGAAAAAACTGCTCTTAACTTTTTATGCTGTCCTACCAATCATTTACAATTGTTCCACCCACACCTAATAGAGTGACATTAAAAAATCCATCTCTTATCAGAGAAAATGCAGATCTCTTTCTTCTGTCACTTTTATTTTACCTGATTATTTTAAATCCTAAATAAATTATACAAGCATACTAACAAAGGCAGCTTCTGTAAACAGATTAGGGGGCAAGCACAACTGACTCTTGGAAAGTCCATAGCTGATGAGAACAGAAATGCACAGGTGCTCTATCTGCAAGACAAGGAGCCGCGTGTGATGGCCAGAAATCAGGGCTCCCACAATCCCAGCTGGTCTGGGGATTGGCTATTTGGGGCCCGGCTAACAGACTATCCAGTGTATTGTCAAATTACCTGGTGGGAGATAACTTTGTTTTCAAAATCCTCCCTGTAGAGTAACCTGACCTCCTGGGAACCTTATTTTGAGGTGGGGGTGTGGGATGCTGTTGGAATGATGATTCATCACTCTGCTAGAAACTTCTGCCTTGGCACACTGGCGGCCAGAGAGAACCTGCTCCAGAGTCTTTTCTTTTAAGTAGAGACATTTAAAAATTCACGTATGCAACCACTGCCAAAATAAATTGAAATGAAGACATTTCTGTACACCTGATTTTACTGTAGAACTTATATACCAACATAAGACTTACTATTTATTGTTCAGTCACTTAAAGGCTGATTTTCCATAAGACATTTGCATAATGTCAGTGTCTGATTAAAGAATCTTATATAAAATATTGTGATCTTTTATACTTTTCAACCTACTGTGAGTTAAAGTTGACTCTGGGAATTGATGTCATATTCTTTAACGAGAATCCCTCCTGGAGAGCAAAAATAATTTACTGAGAAAAAGAATTCTAAATGAAATCTAATGTACTAATCCATGGATTAAAATATAATTTAAAAATTCTTTTTCCCTAGAGTTCATCTGTGAAATCATTTTACTGACTCTTGCTCTGTATGACTCTAAGCAGTGCCAAAAATCAGAATCACTTCCCTTTAACATCTAAAAATGTATTTAAGCCCCAAATCAACTCAACACTATCTTGAGATTCTTGGAGGAAATATTCTCCTTTAAACTTCAAGCCCGCTTATTTAGCACGTGTTTGCAGAGGTTCGCTGATTTGCACAATCAGATGCATGGATTACAGGGGCATGAAGTGGGCTTGGTGACTCCCAGGGCCTCTCGGGACAGGCCTGGAAAAGCCAACCTGGTCCTGTCCCCTGGCCCTGTGTCAGTATGCTGTCACCAGAAGTTCAGAAACATTTTACAATGCGGCCCTCAACTCTGGAGCACGGATGACTTGTTTTTCCGAAAGGAAAGAAGGCCGGCATTACTATGTAAGGAGAGGAAGTTGACATGATCTCATTCATGGGCCTTTCTTCTATTCGTGTCAGGGGGATCAGCCTCTGTAGAATAGAAAGCCTTTCTTTTGGCCACACATGGTTGTCTGCCTAATTTTCCTCATTCTTACCTTTGCCTCTTGTGTGGAATGAAGTGTGAACTACTGCTGAGACTCTGCATTCTTTCTCTATAGCTTCCTCACACTAGTCCAGAGAGGCAGGGTTAAAAGTGTTTGCACACTCAGAAAAATAATGCCAGCATATGGGACCAGGTCTGAACAGCAGCTACCATGGGAAGAGGCCACACAGAAAAATGGGCTCAGGGGTGAATATTTGTTTCTGTATTATGCAATATGCATAGCAGTTGCATGGTTCAATATCTAATTTAAATTAATGATAAGAATATCATGTAAATAATTGAAGTCCAAAAAGTTAAAATGTTCACTTGCCTTTGACTCAAACTTTTGCTTTAAAACCATTTCACCAAGAACAGAGTGTAATGGTTGACACATTGTGTCAACTTGAGAAGTTTATTTATTTATTTTAATTTTATTTTAAAGATAATAAAATCCACAAAACATAACAGAACAAAGTCAATTAAAACAAAGCAGTAGAACTGGTACTGACTTCAAAGCAAGATACTAGGAAAACAATAGCTACTATAGCATATCTTGTTATCTTCACAATAGTCAACCATTCCATCAGGTATAGTAAAATCAAACCAAAAACAAAACCTAATAAAACAAATCAAAACAAAATATGAAATAAAGCAAAAAAAAATTAATCAGAATAAAGCAAACCAATGAGAACAATATTGGGCCTCAAAGACAAGATAGAAGGAAATCCCCCATATTTGCTGCACTGCATACTGTCATCCTCCCAAGAGATGCTCAGATTGCTGGCCCCAGGCCTGCAAAATCAACCAAACAATACAACCATTTAGTTGCTTTATGTACCTTAATTGCTATCAACTTAGCCAGTCCTCTGAACCAGCAGGTTGCTTACAGGTGTGTGGTGGGGTGTTTTTAATTCTTAGGGTAGTCCTATGGGAGGCACAGATCTTTTTCTTCCTGGAGTTCATACTAGTTGCGTGCCACTCACCAGGAAGGCAGGCTAGTTGTCTGCAGGTTGGAACCTCCTTGACCCAACCAACTTGAGATGTTTAGAAGTTTAAGTGACTCTGTAGGGGGTCAGGGTCCTCACTTTGTAAACAACCTCATCCTGTGAAAGAGCAGGGTACCTAGATGTTGTGAGTGCTACATCTGCCCTA
The DNA here is from genome assembly GCA_004363535.1 of Dasyprocta punctata. NCBI lineage: Eukaryota > Metazoa > Chordata > Mammalia > Rodentia > Dasyproctidae > Dasyprocta > Dasyprocta punctata. Next base: position 40,681 of record RJWM01000513.1, on the reverse strand, counting down.
GGGCAGGTAACCTGCTTACAGTTTAAGGGAGGAAAAGAGGCTTGCTCTCCCTTGCTCTTGTCCTTCCTGCGTTTGCTGGTTGCTTCCTTAAGTGTTGCCCCTGTGCCATGCTACCCTGCTTTGGAGCCAGCTGATTATGGACTGAAACCTCCACAAATTGTGAACTAAATAAACCTTTCCTTCCTTAATTTTGGGTATCAGGTTTTTTGTCCCAGCAACAAGACAAAAGTAACCAAGATAGAACATTAATTATTGGATAAAATGTCGATCCTTGTGAAATAATAAAACGCTATATTTTACACAGTGGTGCTTTTTTTTTATTCTTTTAGTTGCTGTACATATTGTTGAATTACGAATAATTCTGTAAATGAAATTATTCTTAGGAATGTACTGAGAAGACTATTTGTAACCAATAATTAAACACACCACTCACAGGGCATTTAAGAAAGTATTAGCTGATTACTAGATTGATCAGAAAATTTTTATTTTCACTATTTCACTTAAAAAAGAAAGAATAAAATTGCTCTGTGTTTAAGCCTATGGTGCTAATTATCAACTGATAACTGATTTTATTATGTATTCTATTATGTATTTCTTGTTTCTCATTCCCAAAGAAAGAAAAGGATGAAGCCATAATATACATAAACATTGGGAACATGTAGGCTAGAGTGTGATGATTTGCCTACTAGAGCTATCACTAATTGAAAAGTCATACATGCATCCTGCTCCTCTTTCACTGTCTTCCTCTGATCATACAGTCATAGAGAACTACAGCGAAGCTCAGTTTTCATTCAATGTTTTGGCTTTGGCAGCTCAAGTTCTTCTGGGATCAGCTACTACACCCTGACAGCCATGTGGTCCCTCAGGAAAGAGGTCTGGGCTACTTGCTTCTTTCTTCACCAGCTGTCTTCCAGGTACTACCAGCTTCTTTTCAAAGATCTACTCTCAATCTTGTTTTCTTTACTCTTTGATACGTATAACAACATGATAGCATTTTAGAAAACCAAACGTAGAAAAACTCCATCCCATTAATAAAATTATGTCAATCCTACTAGTACTATTGCTAGTATTGCCATCCAGTCTCTTTCATTTATTTTTATTCATTGTGTCACTAGTGGCATATGTGCTGCATTTCCTATCTTGTCTCCATAATTATGATTTTAAACAGTTGTGTAGCAGTTCACAAAATGAATGGCCCACCATGTATTTTGGAATTGTTCCTTTTTTAAAAAAATCTAAGTTTTTATAGAGTTTTTACAAGTGTAAATATTGTGTTATTGTATTATTGTATAATATGTGATTATAATACTATACATTGTAAGCTACTATATAATAGTTGAATTATATTAATTTGTATCACTTTTTCCTCATTTCAAAAATGTCTCAAGGCTGGAGATCCAGGAGCAGACATAATGGGTCAAATAAGTATTTCATAGTTCTTAATACACTTGCCAAATTGCTCACCAAAACACAACACCAACTTATATGGCAGTAATCATGATGAAAATTGTAGTTTCAATGTAGGCTTACCTCATTTTCTTTACGTCTGCTCTATGCTGAAGCCTCAGGAAAGAACACAATGATTAGTATTATTCTGTCCCATGCTCTGTAAAGAACAGAATACTGTTTGTAGCAATTGACACCTAGCGATTATTAGGAGAGGAAATTGACATCTTTCTTTTTTGTTTGTTTGTTTTTCTTTTTCTTTTTTGTACTGGGAATTGAACTCAGGGCTTTGAACTTGCCAGGCAGGCATATCTACTTGCCCGGATGTTGTACTATTTACATCTTTTGTTTTTCCTGTGTTTCTATTGCTTGTTCATATTTTATAGGTATTGTTATTTTATTCATAAAGATATTCTGATAAAGTTGTATTTTATAGAAAAGTTATTCGAGTGTGGAAGGATATGTCAGAATCCAGCTCAGCTGATTATATCATTCTCTGCTCAAAAACCTCAACAGACTCCATTACCTACTGAATAAATTCTGAATTCTTCAACCTGACATTTCAAATCCTTCATTTTCTGGGCCCAAACTTCCTCCCATCTTTATCTCTCGCAGCAAGTTGTCTGTCTGCCAGCCAACCAATGAACTCACTGTTCTTTGAATTGTACTTGCTGTTCTTGCTCATGATCTTTCTTGCTTCCTATTGTGGCTCCACCTTTCCTGCGGAAATTCAACTTGTATTTCAAGGCATTTAGAGTTGCGTCCTCTCACAGCTCTCCTGAGTCCTAGCATGCTTCTCCCTCCAAATGCCTGTCACCCCCATTGGAGTAATGATTTTGCTTCTTCCCTGAAGCATTTATCATATTCTATCTCTTGGTTACTTATGAAAATGGAAAATTCTCCTAAGATTTTTTCTTTACGTGCAGGAGATTTCTTACCCATTTTTCAGTTGTTAACAATTTTTTTTAGCAATGTGCCTTCATATAGCTGATTCTTCAATATTCATTTAATTAACATATATAGGTTGATTCCGAGAGACCCTAGTTCATGCCAACATCCACCATTTCGTAGCAGCTGTGAGAACTGGTCCACGACATCTCCAGAGGAAGCATGGAGATGTCTGTGCTTGGATGGGAGCTGAAGTAAATAAACCACCAAGTGTTTTGAGATCTTTCTATGCCTTTAAAATCACTAAAGGTACAATGATGCTGCCAAACTCTTTCAGGTTTCAACACAAGTAACACATACTCAGCCTGCTTCAATTAGGATATTTTATGTAGATGTTTGGAAGGAACTAAAGAATGACTTATAAAGCGATCTCACTTACCTCCTAAACCCAGCTTCCAGTGAACCAGAGTGGTGACCGCTGTTAGCCTGGGTTCCTCAGTGCCTCACACAGCTTCTGTTGACACCAGCTCCAGAGATCTGCCAAGAGGAGAACTCAGGGCCTACAGGTCTTTGGCATCTCTGCTGTCATCAACCTTACCTTTGTCATTCGAGGGGAAGTTTGCTGGTGTCAGTCCCAATTTACTACTGACCCCAAGCCACTTGTGGGTTAGAGGACAGTTCCCAAGGATCCCAGCAACAGCGCCTGGCAGACGTAAGCCCCTGGACCTGTGCCCAGTCTGGCCTGGCTGGTCACGCTGGGATAACCAAGAAAACTGTAAATGTGGGCTACTTATTCATAAGGACTTTACTTACGCAGAGCACAGGTAAGCATTTGTAGCTCTCAAAGTCATGTTGTAGTAATTTCTAATTGTATAAAGTTGGTAGTGCATATGTTGTATATAAAGTCTATTCACCTAAATTGTAAGTTAGTCAGAACCTTACGTTATCCAGTTATGAGAGGTCTTATATAATTAGTATGTGCTAACTTGATAAAGCACTTACCATTGCAAATACTTCTTTAATCTTTGCAAGAATTTCTTGGAGGTTTTTATCCCCATTTCCCAGCTGAAGAGATGAAGGCACGGAAAGGTATACTGACCTCTGTTAAAATCACCCAATTAAATCATAGGGCCGGGGCATGACCCCAAGTTTGTTAGATCTCAAGGTTTACTTGAATTGCACTCAAGCGTGGATGAGGTAGAGTCTGGATTATTTAATGAAACCGTTTTTCCCTAAGTAGAAAACATACCGGGTTTTATTTAAGTTTTAACTTCCTGTTTCAGGGTGAGTTTGGATATTTTGCAAGTGAAATCGAGAGCAGGCAGGGAGGCTGAAGGTACACAGCCCCAGCATCAGCACTGTCAATATTCCTGCTTATTCCACCGTGAAAGCTTCCCCCACCCTTCGCGTTTCTATTCTCAAATATTAGGAAATGACCCAGCACACCTCATCACTGAGCAGAGTGTGCACTGTCCCGTGACAGAGATTTATGCTCAAGGGCTTTCAGGAGGGAGTTAACCCGTGTGAAGCAATCTTGCTCGAGTTTAAATAGCTCCCCTAAACTTGCTTCTGCTGCTCCCCCATTATTGCTGCCTTCACAAATATATATAAAACAGTTGGAACTTAAATTTGCAAAACCTAAAGCTTTTTGCAGAGAAGAAAATAAAACATGACCAAGTTTCTTTCTTTTTTTCATTAGAAGCAGATCTGAGTTCACAGTTGCATTTCTAATTCAATTATAACTTAAGGTCTCGGTATAATTTTTTTCTGCCATGTTGTGTTCCTTTTATCTGGAATTTCAGGTTTCTTTCTTTTGCTTCCTGGGATTTGCAAAGTAGCAACATCAGCCAGTTTACATTTAAGATGTTTTGATTCTTTTCTCAGGCTCTTGCCAGTGTACTTAACACAGAATGATTAAAAGCTGTGTGTTCTGTTAGAACTGTTACAGTGTTTAAACAAGGAAGTCTGTGTTTGTTTAAGAGAATGGGGAAATGGTTATCTTGACAGATTAGATTGAAAAAACAGGACAGCCACAGTCTAGCACAGATGTCCACATTTGCCACTTGGCTGGCTTTTGGAGGTATTCTAAACAAAACTCGCTTGTGTGCTGGAGCTGTGTTCTGCTCGACACCTGACAGAGGAATGTGATTGAGAGCTCCTGCCAGGCCCCGCGTGCCTCCCCCGGCGGACGTTCCCAGGTTTGAAATTTCTCAGAGTCTGTTTAGCTATGTCATAATTAAACTAATGGAACACAAAAGTAATTTCTCCAACTGGCATAAAGACCTCAATTTAATGTGATCTCATTCCACATCCTACCCAGTTCCTGTGGCTCCACTGCGAAGCTAAGATGAAACAGAGTGGAAGCTGCGGGACACGCTGTAAATCTATGTGGTCTTCAAAGCTGGGGGAAATGTCCGCAACGGCTGTGGCTTGGTGGAAACAGCACTGCGTGAAAATTCAGGGAACCGTATTTGAGCCCTGACTCTGCCACTTCTAGCTGTTTGCTATTGGGGAGCCCCCACTTAAGCTTTTCAGGATAGCCAAGCTCTTGCTGACGATATCGATGGTGGGTGAAGTCCACACCCCGGGCCAGGCGCTGTTATGGGCCGGACGTGCAGCACCCCATCTTAGTCTCAGGGGAGCCCTACCGACTGCACACAGCGCTGCTGCTTCCTGTGCAATCACGGGAAAGCTGAGAGCGAGGCCCAACATCGTGCACCAAGCACACAGCATCGTGCTTGAACCCAGGCTGTAATACTTCATTAAATCATTGGCTTCTCGAGTGACAAGGTCTTCAGGGTAACTTCTAGCTGCACAATCCAACAGGTGTGAAACCTGAACACACTTAAGTAGGTCTGAAAAATAAATAAAATTAAAAAAAACAAACGGTTATTGCTGATTGAAATTGTAGGTGTGAATAGATGTCTGCATCTGTTGTCTGGTTAGATAGCTTGCCATCAGTAATAATATACAATTATTTTGCTAGCCGTGGTGGTGGATGCCTGTAATCCAAGCTCCATGGGAGGCTGAGGCAGGAGGATTGTGAAGTGCCAGGCTAGCCAGGATAACTTAACAAGACCTTGGCTCAAAATAAAATAAAAAGGGACAAGGATATACGTCAGTAGTAGAGCTCTTGTCTAGGATATATGATGCTCTGGGTTCAATCCCCAGTGATGAAAAAAAAAAAAAACCCATAAACTTTATTAAGCTATAGACTATCCACTCTGGAAGTATATTTGCTTCCTTAGATTCTAAGAGCTTGTGTTTAACTTTTTATAGAGAAAGAACTTCAATATATAGTGTGTAATTTAAGACTTTGAAATGTGCTTGTTGAGGCTGGGAATATAGCTCAGCAGCACAGTACCTGCTGGCAAGGGCAAGGTCCTGTGTTTGACTCCTGGTACCAAAAAATAAAAAAGAAAAGAAAAGAAAGAAATATGCTTGTTATTCATATACACAATTGCCAATTTCACTCTCTTCATTTTATTTACTACTGTTACCACTTATTTTATTTTATAATGTCGGTGACATTTATAATCAGTGTGAATTTAGAAATTATTCTAGTGCAGCTTTCCTGATAACAAAATCTTTGGCTTATTTTAGATTCATAAGCTTTAAAAATTTATCTCTAACATATCTACATCTGGTATGTGCCCATATTTTTCAAAATATGGGCACACTTTTCAAAATATGGGCACACTTTTCAAAATATGGGCACACTACAAATGCACACTTTTTAATCGAAAATATAAAATTCAAAATGTCAAAGATGCCAGTGACAGTCTTTTTTGCTCTGGCTATTTTTTCCGTGGTGGTGGGGTTACCAAGGTCTTTGACAGGCCAGAAGGATTACAGCCAGGGATTCAACCCACTTTGTTCTTACAAACAAGCTAGAATCTAAGTGACTGGTTTGAAGAATTTAGCTTATGCCAATCTTGATACATCTGCATATATAGTAAATAAAATAAACTTTTTAAATGTCTTGTCGTTGTTTTGAGGATTTCTGAAGGCATCTAAATGTCTCTGTTCTTGACCTGGGCTTGGTCAGTCTGGATACCTTCATTCTTGGCCTTCTTCCTGTAAACCTCTTCCTTCACTTCCTTTGAATCTCGCGCCCTCCCTCCATCTGCCCATGCAGTCTTCTCTATCTGCTCCTTTTCTCTCTGCCCTTTTGTATTTACATAAAACTCTTGGAATTCTAACCTCCACCATCAATCTTTCTCAGTTCCTTATCAGAGGATAACAGGGCTCACCCAATGCACTATTTTGTTTACCACAAAAATAACAGTCTACTTCTTTCCAAATAGGAACTATTGTTTTGTCTTATCTCTGAGAATGTAAGAGTTAGAAGATCAGGGTCACTTTTTCCCCCACACATGGATAAGTACCGGGCAATTGACATTATTAGATAACAAAGGAATTTCTTCATAATTATTATGTACCTTCCTGGCAACGTGCCATGTAATTTCCTTGGTTAGACCTCCCTAGGAATTGCTAAATCTAGGAATTTAGATTACTTTCTGATCATATTTAAGATCACCAGATTAGGGATGAGATCTTCATATTATACACAGCTCAGCAATATATAAAATCAATGTGCTTGATGTGTTGAATCAGGAGGAAATCCAAACCTTCACATGCTCCTGGGTCTAGGGTGAATTGTGAGGCCATTTGCTTCCCAGCCAACCATGTTTACTTGGAGGAAATCAGGATAAAGCAGGATAACGATTTGAGACAGGCTCAGAGCGAGGCAGTCAGGGTGTGAGTGTACGTAAACTTCCCTTGGTTTGGGAGGTGATTTATGCAAGATTTATGTTTCATGCAACTCAAGCCTCACTGTCCAGAACACTCTATGCCATGCCTGTCCTTGGCTCCAGAACCGGTGCTGACTCGCCTGCTGTGGATTATCCATCCTACAGGAACCTGAGGCCAAAGATGATCACCAAGGCGCAGCGGTCAGCTATTGCAGCCAGAGTATCTTTTAGACAGTGTCTCCCATGCTCAAGTTGCTTCCAAACCCACCATTCTGAAATTTCCTGAATTTAAAAGGCAAAGTTGACTGACTTTGCAACTTAAAAAACGTAAAATTATAGAAGGAAACAAGGTATAAATATGCTGTAAAGGAAAGAGAGCATAAACATCCTGAAAACAAACCCTCGCTTTTTAGAGTTTGAAGGCTAAAACGGAGCTGAGCTCCATGCCTGTTCTTTTTTTCTGAAATAGATGTTAGTGTTTGGAGGTGATAAGGATTACCGATGATGAACTAAAACTACTCTTGATTTATTCAGAAAGATTGAGAAAAAAACTGAAATTAGAATAATGTACCTCATCACTTCAAAAGCATGAACTTCGCATGTTGAGAAATGTTTTTAACCATCGTCTGGACCCAAGAGAAGTTGCCAGTGGGCTGACTGAATGTCTAGCGTTATGTTCTTGGTGTAAGACAGTACAGGAAAAACAACTAGACAGGATAACCCGAAGGAGGTTGGAGGGTATAAAGAATATATGCATCTATATCTGTATGTGCTTGTGTGTGTATTTATACTTGTGTTTTGTTTGTTTGTTTTGTTTTGTTTTTGAGATAGGTTCTCGCTATGTAGTTCAGACTGGCCTCTAACTCCCTCACATAGCCCAGGCTGGCCTTGAAGTTGCAGCAACCTTCCTACCTCAGCCTCCTGAGTGCTCAGATTACAGGCCTGCACCACCACGCCTGGCATTATACCTGCGTTTTGAAATTAGCACTATGTTAAGTTGTGTGACATGTGTAATACAGCTGGTGACCACCAAGGTACCCAGAGAAAGGAAGCATTCTCAGGGGTGCTTGGGTTAGAAAATCTTCATGGGAATTTAGATGGCGTTTGGAGAATGTACATGTTTTGAATTACAAGCAAGTAGAATACGAAGACTTCCAGAGAGATTTGCTGTGGAGTTAAGGACTGGGCCCATGGTCAGATTTAGGGACTCAGAACTTGACAAAGAGAGGCAGGATGTAAAATCTAGGATGTGACTTGATGCCAGGGGCAGGAGGGAGAGATTTCTGGCACTTGAGCCGGTGTCCATCTGCCAAGGACGTGAGAAAGGAAGCCTTGGCTCATCAGGGTACAAGCAACAAATGCTACGAGACTTGTAGTCCTCAAGTGCCACAGGTGGCCCTGAGAGGTGAAGATCTGAATTAACAAGGATCAGAGTGCATCCTGCAAAACCCTGGGGGCCTAGGGAAGCGCAGCAGGGATGGGGGAAGAAACCATACTTTACAGCATTTCGAGGCCCAGGACAAGAGTAAGATGGTTTGAGTGGAGAAGATCTTCATGTTCTGTGCAGGTGTGGCCTATGCTCATTTTTAGCCTAAAATTAGTGTTGATTCTCATATAAAAATCCAAACCAACAATGCAAGTCTTCGTTTCATAGAACAGCAGTACTGGAAAAAGGGACCCTCAATTGATGGGGTGGAAAAGGAAGAGGAAAGGAAGGCAGCCTGGTCCGTGTCTATCTTGTGTCTTCCACCGGACAGAACTCTCCATACATTTTGATATTTCACTCTCATTGCAGTTCAGAGTCAAAGGTGGCAGAGAGCCCATTTTACAGATGACAGAAACCAAGATTCAGATGCCTAAGGGGGTGTTAGGATAAAGGGGAACAGAGGACAAAGAAAGAATACAGAAAGAAGGAGAGGAAGAAAATGGCAAGTGGGAACTTCAGGGCTACCATTAGGGAGAGTATTTCAGGGAAGGACTTTTTCGTGTGTTTTGTCTTTTTAAATACATAGTTCTTATTTTTCACCACAAATCCTTTTGAAAAGCAGATATTGTATGGATTAACACAATGAACTAGTGCCCCATGAATTGGAATTAATAATCTTCGGCAATAAAACGATGCTAGATTTGGTGACAGGACAGGTGGTTTCTTTCTTTTTCCTGTGAAGTCTAACACTTTATGAGGAAGAAGTTGCTTTCATTGGGACCTTCAAGGAATTCTGATTGAGGTCCACAGGAGGGAGAGGGCGACACTCTGGAGGGGCTCCTTTATGCTGCCTCAACTCAGAGGGAAGTTGGTGTCCCAGCCTGGCACAAAGGGTGACCTCGTGGACAGGATGCAGATGCCAAGTTGGAAACTGAGACAAATGGGCTTTCTAAGGAGTGGGGGATACCATGCCTCAGCAGGATAGACCAAGGAATCTGACAACTTTCCTTCATTTTTAACAAGAGTGCTCCTGTTCCAGATTTTCAGGAGGTGGAACACATACGCATGCCTTCCAGAGATCCTGGAAACAAGGGATATGCAGGACACTCGGGACATAATGCAAAGGAAGAGGGCACAGAGCTCCCATAGCCCCCCGGGAGTGTGGTGCCACGGATGGCTTCCCAGTGTCCCTTGTCCCTCGCTCTACCCAAGTGAAGCAGAAGGTCATTCAGAGAATCAAGCAGTTGGGCTTCCGTTCGTATCCAGATCTGCGTTTCCTCTATTCAGTGGAGACCTCCAGGCTTGAGTGCCACAGTGAGCTCTTAAGCCTTCGTGTGTCCTCTGGGACGGGGGCATGTGTGTGGCTTTTTTCCCGCTTGCTCTGCCGCCTCTCTTGGCTCTCCTTGGTGATCTTCTATACCTCATCTCGGCATCATTTCTTTTTCCTGAGAAACACCCTGACAGAGTATTGTAGCTTAGCAAACATGGCTTATGCAGAATCACTTTGGTTATTCCTCACAGGATTAAAGCTGTCAGAACCATCTCACTTTTCATATTTGGGAAATCATAATCGGAAACATTAATTCAACAAATGTTAGACTGTGCCAGTCACTAACCAGATAGGCACTTAAATAAGTAACACAGGCTCAGGCTCCAAAAGAACTTTGCAATCCCATGGGAAGGGACAGATGAGTCAACCGATGGCTCCTTGAGGTGATATTAGGACTGTGACAGGTCTGCTGGTGTGGTGCCACAGAGTAAGGAGAAGAGGCATCCACACCAGATGTTCTGGGTTCTTACAGCTGCTCTACTTATTCTAGCACTGGTATGATAGTTCTAGTTGTTAAAATATTAAGACTATCCTGTTGTAGCTGATGAGTGACCTCAGGTGCCCCTTTCACCCACGGCCCCCTGCATTCCCACAGACCTATCTGCCAACAGAGGGCCAGGGTCCATGTGCCATGGCTCCACATGCTGGTCTTAGTCCATTCTGCTTAGTTGTTACTTGGGACATCAAGATTTCTAAATATTTTTAGTATCTCTCTGTGTATTTTATTTGTTGGGCATTGGATCCATAGTGTCCACTACAGAGACCACCATATAGCTAATGCTCCATGAATATTAGTTGGATGTTTATTAACTGAATGCTGAGAGTTGAGACAGGAGATTGGTGAAGCAGGCAGGCTTCTTGGAGGAAGGATTTTAGAAATCTTATTATGGAAAGAATAACCACACTTTGCCGATTTTATAAAAATTCCATGAAGTATAGAGAAGCAAACTCATGATCCTATCACTCAGAAATGGTCACATTTTGACAGTTTGATATGTTTACTCTTATAATTTTCTTATGTAGTTTTTTCCTCTGTGCATACGTAAGTGGGCAAAGATTTTACTGTGTTATATGTAAGTTTTCTGTCCTTCCTCAACTGCCTGCATAGGACTCTGTCTACCTGTTTGATCCTGGCCCTTTAATTGGTCAGGGAGCTAATAAGAGAGGAGGCTGGGGAGGGGCTAAGCGTGGCTGTGTAGATTCACACACAGCAGGGCCCTGGGTGACCCTCCAGATAGTCTGAAAGTGAAAACAGAGGGGAGTCAAGATGAGAAGAGAGCCCTGAAAAACCATAACATTGGCTATAATTTGAGGGAGAAAGGAGATGTGAGGAAGTAGCTTTCATACCCACACAAGTGATACAGGTTGATAAAGAAAAATTGAGGTTGTTTTCTTATATGTCATGGAATATAATCCTATCATGGTCTCCTCTTCAAGATACCTTCCATAAAGACCTGACATTTCATGGCCTTTGTGGGAGTGAATTTGCAGTTTTTGACAGAAGTCTGTGCTGGGATGGACTTTGTATTGGTCATAGGAAGGGCCAATTGGTTTAGAATATTTCTGTGTGTAGTGCGTGTCTGTGTGTGTGTGTGTGTGTGTGTGTGTATGTGCATGTGTGTGCATGCTGGGTATATATGCAAGTGTCCTGTGAGGGGGTATGGTGGTGACCATAGTTTAAAATTGCTTGATGTGTTCTCTTGTTTTTCTAAGCACTTGGATTTGGTTTTATTCTGTTTCAGGCATCAATTACCCATCTGTAAAAAATGTAAACAGGGAAGGAAGGTCATGGCCAATTCTGAAATTCAAAAATACGATGTTGCAGTAACTCAATGGTAGCAAAAGCCAGGATATTACTTTCAGAAGGTAATCTCTAAATTCCATTGTCTCTTTACTTTGCCAAATCAAAATTCATACTTAGTGAGTCAGACCATAGACAGTTCATAAATGGAGGACCAGATGGGAAGGTGATGGGTCTCTTCCAGCCCTGTTGACTTTGGGAGATGAAGAATAAAAGAATTAGGAGAGAAAGGCCATCAGACATGTGCCTTGAGGTGATTTAGCAAAAAATGAGGCTAACCACACAGAGGTCTCCCCACCTGCCTCTTCCGATGCCCATCTGGGGGAGGGGCAAGTCTGTCAAACTTGGCACCTTATGGAAAGTGAAGCCACAGCAAGAGCACAAGGTTACTGTATGCATGTGCAGAGACCTGGGGAGCCTCTCTTTGGAGCTGTCCTTGGTTCTGCTACTCATCCTAATTCTGAAAGAGACAGTCCTCAAAGATCAAAATCCTTAAAATTTAAAATTCTGAAAATCATTCTCCCAAAAGATTAAAATTTCAAATTTAATATCTGAAAAAAATCACCAATTCCCTTAAAAGTGGGGGAAGCACTAATAAGAGAAACAGAAAACTCAATTCTGAGCGGGGCATGGTGGTACATCTCTGTAATACAAGCACTCTGGGAGACTGAGTCAGGAGGATCACAAGTTCAATCCCAGTTTGGGCAATTTAGCAAGTTAGCAAGACCCTGTTTCAAAATAAATAAATAAATAAATGAGTAAATAAATAAATGGACTGGGGATACAGCTCCAGAGTGAATTCAGTTTAAATTCTCTGGGTCCAGTCCCTATACAACGATTAGGGGAAAAGGAAGCTGAGTTCTGGGTAAAGAAATTGGCTACATAGTATGGCAACAACAAAAATTTCATTTTGAAAATGTGCGAACTGGGATGTAGCTCAGTGGCAGAGAATTTAGTGAGCATGCATGAGGCCCTGACTTGGATCCTCAGCACCAGAAAAAAGTATCATTTGTCTGCACTGGCATTCCTTCCCACTGATGAAGTTTCAGGAGGTTTCACTGAACCAAGGCCCCATTTCTCTGAAGAAGCCAGCAAAGTTATAGACTGGTTAAAATTAATTATGTGCAAGGAGCCAGGTGTGGTGGCACACGTCTGTAATCCCAGCACTCAGGAGGCTGAGGCAAGAGGATCATTGCAAGTTCAAGATCAGCCTGGGCTACAAATGAGTTCAAGGCCAGCCTAAACTGAATAGTGAAACCCTGTCTCAAAAAATGCACAACTGGGGATTTAGCTCAGTGGTGTAAGTGCCTGCCTGACAGGTGAGAGGTTGTGAGTTCGATCCCCAGTACACACACACAAAAAGTTAAATTATGTGCAAGGTAGGACAAAAAGGTATTTAGCACAACAGTTTTGGTGTTCCATCTACAATACTGCTTCTGCCTGATCTGTGTTCTGTATATGAGTGCCTGTGGGATGGATTCCCACGAGGCTACACAGAAGCACAGCACAGAGATGAGAGGATATAATGATGCATGCTTATGTTGCTATATATCTAGTCGTAGAAGAAATTTTTGAAAAGCAGTGCCATGTAGAAAATGAATGTGAAACTCTTCTCTGAGGAGATCTATGTCCTAGAAGAAAAAGCAGTGATCTGATGAATGTGAAGTAAGCCAGCCCTTATGGACTGACTGTGTTTAATTGTCCACAATCAATCCCTGGGATACATTTTTGCATAGGTTAAGGTTCCTTTTTAGTTTTTTCCTCACTATGTTAAACTTTCAGCATTATTTTTTCCAAGAGGACGCATGTTATTTTGTTATTGTTACTTAGTTTGTTGTGTAGAGTGGCCTATGTGGGGTCCTGCCATGTTTTTTTATGCTTCTTAGATAAATCATCATTTGAAAATGTAAATAAATGTCTTTTTAAAAAAGTGTCAAAAGTATTTTTTCCAGAAATATATTTTTGAGATTTTAGATGAGGATTTTCATCTTGCAGGGTTTCTATTCAGGATTATGTATTTGAGAATGATGACTCAAACTTGCTTGCTTCCTATAGGGCAAAGCATGACCCAGAAGCAGCTTACATATTGCAGATTGTCAGATAGTGTTACCCCAGTGGGACAAGGGTCATCAGGGATAAAATGCAGAGCTGACAGCTCAAGCTTGTGCTCAGTGGAAGCTAAAATACCCAAGAGGTGTCTAGAACTTCAGGCTTGCCCAAGGTAATTGCCAGGTGGCCACATTCCCAGCTATAGATGGGTGGTAGTAGAGTTATTAGCATCCAGATAGTGGGGTTATTTGCTCCAGAGGCAAGAGAGAATAAAAGTTGAAGAACTTGAGTTTGGTACACCTTTTAAGCAGTTTCTCATTATGTAGAGAAGCAGAGAGAGGTTATTAGAGAGATTAGCATTTTATCTAAAACTACTTAAAACCACAGAGTAACTTATATGATTAAATACTAAATCTGACAGGTCACTTAGTAGAGGGTTTCCAAGCTGGATTGGTCAACTTTCTGACACTGTAACAAAATATCTGACAAAAACTTAAAGGAGGAAAGGGTTTTTTTCCTACTCATGGTTTCAGAGGCTTTAGTCCATGGTCAGCAGCTTGCATTGCCTTTAGGCTTGTGGCTATGTTGAGGCAGAAACATCATGACAAACAAGTATGGTGGGGGAAAGCTACTCACCTCACCACAACCAGTAAGCAGTGAGGATGAGAAAGCCAGAGAAAGAGGAAAGAGCTAGTGACACAAGATACCCTTCAAAGGAATGCTCCCAGGGACCTATTTCCTCCAATGAGACTCCATCTTCTAAAGCTCATTTAGCTACAAAATCATGCATATTAGTGCCTTCACGATCCAGTCACCTGTTTTGGCCCACCTCTGAAAATTGCCGCACTGTGGATCGGTCTTTCAAGGACACTTCATGTTTAGACCATGACTACTGCTAGAAAGGTGCTGGAGAAGAGGGACATATAATTCACGATCTGAAGGAAGAAAATGTACTTTTTTTCTATATATCTGAGTTGTGCTGTTTAAAATGAATCTCTCTCTCTCTTTCTCACTCTTTCTCTGTCACACACACACACATGCACACACACACACACACACACATACACAGAGGAAAGACCATTACTACTGGTGTGGAATAGTTCTAGTGAGAGTTCTTTTGTTGATGAAGGTCAGTACCCTCATAAGGCTAACTCAGGTAACGGAGTAAGGAATAATTTCTAAGAATCCTAAAGAAAAATTTCATGGGTATACATGAACAAGAAGGAAAAAAAAAGACCAGTAATGGAAGTAGAATGCGAAATTCAAGACCCAGATTTATGCTTATTACTTCTCAAAGGTCATATGATCTCTCTCATTTCTGCTTCTATTTATTAAGCTGGTGCAAGATGCTACCTTCCCTGAGTCTACATCAGGACCATTTGTTTAGAAGCCATCCTTCAATTTACAATTTTCTTCTAGATCTCTCAGTTCAAATTCCAATGAGATTTTAAAAAATATGAATTAACTGGAAATCATCAGACAGCTGATGATAAAATATGAAACCATAAAACTTTTAGAAGAAACAGTGGAAGAAAATCTTTGTGGTGTTTGGTCAGGCAACAAATTCTTAGACATGACACCAAAAGTATAATCTATACAGGGAAAAAATAGATAAATTGGGACTCTATTAATATTAGATATTTTTCCTCCTCAAAAGACACTAGTAAAAGGCCACCTATGGATTGCAAAGGGTGAGAACTAGGCCTCACCAGGAGGTGATCCCCACCTGGAAACCATATCATTTTCATTGTTTTGTTGGGTTGGGTTTTATTCTCTTCTGTTTTGTTTGATAATGTTAAATCTGATGGCATGAGCAGCTATTTGAAAGATAGCAAGACATATCATGGTAGTCATTTGGGATGTACTATTGGGTGGCTTGTTTTGAAGTCCTTTATTGCATTTACTGCTTTGGTTTTATTATTACTATTCTATTCTGTTCTGTTCAATTTTTACTATGTCTGAAGGTATCTGCAGCTATTTTGAAGACAACAAAAGGCATTATGGTAACTATCGTTGGTTTCATAAGGTCTTGAAGTCCTGTATCACTTATGCTGGTTTATTTTAATTGGTTTTATTCTGTTTTATTTTCCTTGGTTTTATCCTCTTTAAAATAAAAAAAATAAAAACACTAGTAAGGGAATTTACAGGCAAATCACACAATGGGAGAAAATGTCTGCAAAGTATATACTTACAAAGGCTTGTATTTGGAAAATTTGAAGAAACATCTTAAGACTATGATAATAATAAAACAATTTAAATATGGGCAAAATTTGAAGACATTCTACTAAACAATGTACATGGACAGCAAATAAACACATGAAAAGAAGCTAGGCATCATTAGTTATTATGAAAACGTTAACCAAAACTATAGTAAATTACCATTATGCACCCATCAGAATGCTTTTTAAAAACTGCAAAGGGCAGAATGAGTGGAACTTTCTTTCCTATGTTGCCAGTGGGACTGCAAAGTGGCAGAATTACTTGGAAAACTGTTTTTTTTTTAAATTTCTTATAAAGTTAAATTGCACTTCCTATATGACGGAGAGATTCCACTTCTACCTATTTACCCAACTGAAATCTTTCAAAAACCTCTACACAGATATTTACAGAAACTTTATTCATAATTTCCTCAAACTGGAAAGGAAAACGAAATGTCCCTCAATTCCTTAATTGGGACTGAATTAGCAAATTCTGACACATCCAATACCATGAAGTACTGCTTAGTAATAAAGATGAATGAACTGGGCAGATGTGGTGGCACAAGCCTGTAATTGCAGTATCCTGGGAAGCTGGGGGAGGAGGAACACAAGTTTGAGCTCATTCTGGGCAATTTGGGATGCAGCTCAATGAAAAGGCCCTGGGTTGAATGGCGGCAGGGCGTGGGGGGCACTATTGATACACACAAGATGCATGAATCTCAAATGATGGCTTGTGCTAAGTAAAATAAGTCAAATTCAAAGGTGATGTTCTACACAATTTCAGTTATGTGGCATTCTCAGAAAGGCAAAGCTATCAGAGGAGAAAACAGATCAATGTTTGTCGGAGTTAGAGGTAAGGTCATTGTTTGTTTGCAAAGGTGTCAGCTAGGAGAATTTTAAAAAGGGGATAATAAAAATGTTCCATAACTTTATTATAGTAGTAATGACATGGCCCTGTACATTTGCCAAAATTCATAGAATTGTACCTTTAAATAAAAATTATGCAATATGGAGTTTTTAAAAACATGTCAAGACGTAGAAGGCTAGTCATGATAGTGCAAGCCTGTAATTCTAGCTACTAGGGAGGATGACACAGGAGGTCACCAGTTTGAGGCTAACCTGAGCAACTTAGCAAGACCCTGCCTTAAAATAAAATTTTGAAAAGTGTTGGGGGTGTAGCTCAGTGGTAGAACACTTGCCTCATATGCATAGGGTCGGGTTCAGTCCCTAGTACTACCAAAAATTCACGGAAAGAAAGAGATTATAATTCATACCTTTTTCAACAAATTCCAAAGTTAGTGTAACTACTGATGATCCCCGAGCGCACAAAGCCCTGAGCGATTCCTCTGGCCTCTGGGGTGGGGGTGGGTGTGGGGGTCGCGGTTGGGGCTAACAGTAGGATGGAAATAGTTTTGTAAACAGACAGCTTTGTCCTGGAAATAGTTTTACATCGTGACATTGCTGACTAACTCTATTCAGTGATTTCCCAAGTCATTAAAGTTGTGCATGTATCTATTGCAACTATTCATAGTGGTACAGGATTTCCAAGAATTGGAAAATAAATGAACAAAGAAGATAAGGAAGGGAGACAAGTAAGAAAGCAGGAAAAGGTATAAATGCAATCTACTTTCATAAATGTGAGAACTAATGCCTACTTGATCAAGAACTTCTCATGGAGAACCTGTTTGGAATACAGCGATGGGATAGTGTGTGTGGTCTTAAAATATATAGTAAGATTCAAACTCTAAGATGCCAAAGGTGCTCTCTAGGTAAGGTGTAAAACTAACACAGGAAATGATAGGGGCAATCCTATTTTCTTCTTAATACATTTCACACAGTCCTCTTTGGGTAATAAATTTATATTACATTATGTATTTTTAAAAATGACCTATTAAAAAATTTTTGAAGTATTGAGATCTGTAAGTCTTTGAAATGTACAAACATGCCTCAGAAATTTAACTTGTTTGATACAGGCAAGAATGCTATATTTTATTATAATTTATAGTTTTGAAGTAGCTTCCTTGATTTTTATAATCAAGTATCTTTGAGCATTCTCATACTTCATTTTCTGATGAGCACATGCAGTATTCATTCAGGAGTCTCTTTAGAAGGAAAATAAGGAGATTTCAATAATCTCCTCTTGTCAGACCTTGCATAACATAAACATATCAGTGGAAGATTAAGGGCCAATTCATGAAAATAAAATTGAAACTTGAGGTGATTCAGGGAAAAGAAAACACAGTCATTGTTCATAAATGAAGGTTAATGATATCCTTGTGCTAGTTGCAATTTTGTAGCTTGCATATTTTGATAAAAATACCAAGGCTGTATCATAAATTGCGACTTACATGCCAAAGAGTCAAAGTGAAGTAGTTATCTGCATTTTATTGTCAGCAAAAGAATTTTTTCCATGATTAGAATGTTTCCCCAATATTACTAAGCATCATATATGTGAGTGAGTGAGTAGTGTGTGTGTGTGTGTTTGTGTGTGTGTTTCCAAAGTAATAGTTCCTCTGGAGACTATGCTAGCATTGACTGGCCACAAAATGATTAAGAGAATGAGAGAGAGTAAAAGAGAAAGAGAGACAGAGACAGAGAGACAGAGACAGAGAAGGAGAGAGAGAGACA
The DNA here is from genome assembly GCA_004363535.1 of Dasyprocta punctata. NCBI lineage: Eukaryota > Metazoa > Chordata > Mammalia > Rodentia > Dasyproctidae > Dasyprocta > Dasyprocta punctata. The sequence continues at coordinate 22,161 of RJWM01000513.1, read as the reverse complement.
GAGAGAGAGAGAGAGGCAGAGACAGAGAAAGGGCTCTATCCAACACCTACACATGCCAATGTGGGATGAGCGGAAGGCTTTGAATTCTTAAGTTTAGATTTACTTACATTAAAAATTGTTGATAGAAGTTTTCATATCTCACCTCAAAGGACTGTACAGTATCATTGCTGACAGTACATTTACCCAGAAACTGACTTTATGCTAACAAATACGCTGTTCAGACTGTCAGCAAAACTAAAATGAATGAGCTTAGCACAATTCAAATGGATCTTTGGCATATCATTAATCAATTATGTTCTCCCTGGCACTCTCAGGTTAATATCAAAGTATACAATACAACATCATCCATTTTATTTAGCGTTCTTTGTGTGTGGCCTCATAAAACATTCTGTGCAGCTTTCCTTCTGCCTCTCTTCTAGACGACAGTGACTGCGGCCGCAGAGAAGCAGAAGCTGAGGGGATGGGACTGAGGCATGTTTCTGAAGCCTTTTTTATCTCAGGTTCAAAGGTCTCCGAAATGACCAAATTCCAGGATAAAAGCATGAAAGGCAGTGAGAAAGAAGGGTGGGAAAAGGTCAGCAGGATGAAGTAAATAGCCCCCCAAATTCAACTTCTAATCCAGCGAGTCAGTGGGCATCAATCTCAAAAGGACAGGCAGAGACTGACATGGTAGAGGTACCTGTTGGAGCTCTTCTGAAAACTGGAAGATCTTTTTGAAAAAAATACAGTAGTCTCCACTTACTCACAGGGGATACTCTATGTGTCCCTGGGCAATGTCTACAATAAAGTTAAACTTAGACTTTGAGCATGGTAAGAGAGTCATAATAACTAATAATAAAACAGAATAATTATAACAATATGCTGTAATATAAAAGTTATGTAGTATCTTACTGTAGTGTACTCATCCTACCTCTCACAATGATGTGGGATGATAAGGAAGCATTTTATAGTTTCTCCCTAGCATATTACTCTTTTCTTGCTTTGGGGCCATTATTAAGCAAAATACTGGTTCCTTGTTCCTTGATATAACCCCCCCCTTTTTTTTTTTTTTTTTGTACTGGGAATCAAACTCGCAACCTCATGCCTGCCAGTCCAGTGCTTACGACACTGAGTTAAATTCCCAGCAATAATGGTTCCTTGAATATAAGCAATGTGATCTGATAACCAAGGAGGCTACAGGATGATTAACAGGTGGGTAGCATACACAGAACAGATACGCTGGTACATAATAAAATTTTTATTAGGCTGTATACTTATAATTTATAAGTACTTTATATACTTCATTTGACTTTCTAAAAATGGTTAAGAAATTCTTTGACTCTGCTCTGCATAGAGATAGAATCTTTATCCCCTCCCCTGAAATTTTGGCTAGACTTATGGCTCTTTTATGCAATAGGATACACTGAACAGGCAGCTAAGTGATTTCTGAGACCAAGTTATAAAGGGAAATCAGCCTGCTTTGTTAGTAGCTGAGGCATTTCCTTTGGGATCCTAGGCTATCACTGGAGAAGTTCAACAATCTTAAAACTGCCATGCTGGGGTGAAGCCCACGTCACAGAGAGGACATGGATAGGTAATCTGGTTCACCAGTCAGTTGAACAAAGCTTTGGAATCTTCCAAATTCAGGTAGCAGACATAGAAGACATGGAACATACAGATGATTACATCCCCAAGCTAGGGAGTGGTAGGCCTGTCTCCACCTTCAGGTGTTTGAGTATTCTGAGCACACAAAAATAAACTCACGTAACCCAAAGAGAATTTGTTGGCTGGGCATGAGTCTGAATGGTTGTGAAAAGATGAAGAAAAGCCCTCCTCCACAAGGGCCCCTGGGGTCCGTGGTAGCAGTTATGGACAAAGAGATTCTTCAGGATTCAGTCCCCTCTATGACGGTGCTAGCACCATAGTCAGTTGCGTCACTCTGGTCAAAATTTTAATTTCAAGGAAAGCAACCAATTAACTCAGAACGAGGCACACGCCTATACCCTTGCCCAGCAGAAGTAGGCATAACAATTTGCGGCACTGTGAAGACTGGTATACAGTGGGGAAGGGGTCAGCACCCAAGTGTCCGTGCCCCTGAGAGGTGACTGACGTGGGATAGATTGCTGGTGGCTGTTGAGGGCTCACTGGAGTTTAAAGTCTTTCCTGCTTTATGTTTGTGCATCCAATGATGTCTCGGGTACTACCAATGAATGGGTGAGTTCTTCTCTCAGTGATCCGTAGTAAAAGTTATGGAGTGTGTTTTTGTTTTTGTTTTTTGTTTTTGTTTGTTTGTTTTCTGGCACCGGGGATAGAACTCACAACCTTGCGCCTGTCAGACAGGCGCTTAAGCCACTAAGCCAAACTCCCAGTCCTGGTTTTATGAGGCAGGGTCGCACTGTGTAGCTCAGGCCGGCCTTGCGCTCGCGTTGTAGCCCAAGCCGGCCTCGAACTCATAACGCTCCTCCTACCTCAGCCTCCCGAGTGCTGGGATTAAAGGCGTGCCCCACCACGCCCGGCTGAGTGTGTTTATTTCTAAAACTGACTTCATGTACTAGTTTAGTGCTCACCCAGAACTCTCTTAAATCTGGTTAGTGTCACTGCATAATTTATAAAGAACTGAAATACATCTCACAGTTCTTTTCAACGGCTGAAGAGCCCAGTGTTCAGGTGCCAAGATCTAAGCAAGGGACTTTTGCGGTGCCATTGTACGATGGGAAGCTGGAGCGGTAAGGGAGGGTGAGAGGGAAGAGGGCACAAGGGCCAGAACTCACAGCCTCAGCTGCTGTACTGCTGGCACCAGTTCATTCACAAAAGCGGAGCCCTCAGGGGCTGATCGCTGCCCAGTAGGGTCCTTCTTCCAGCACCAGTGCTTCGGGAATTGCACACTTCCAGGGGAACATGCTCGGAGCAAAGCACCCCATCCCCAGCTGCTAGGAGTGCCGTCTCCCGCTTCTTCAGAGGGCTGCTCTCTGGATGGGAGGCCTCCGTCCTCCCCACAGACAGTGACTGAGAAGGGCTGTGCAAAGGCCACCCCTCCCTCACGGTGAGGCGAGTCTGCTCTGCCTCTGAATCGGGCTAGTGGTCAGTTTCGCCCCTGGGCCCCGGGTGTGCCCTCTCCCACGCCTCCTTTTTGTTGCTCCGCTCCTTCTCCCGGTTTCTCTGGAGAAGACATCCTTCGTAGATCATGTTCTCAAGAGAATTTGCATCTCAGGCAACGTGAAACCCTGGTCTGGGTCAATGATTCCAAAACATTCGTGTGCATCGCAACTCCAGGGCTCACAAACCCCAGGTCTCTGGGCTCCTATCTCAGCTTTTCTCATTTAGCAGATCTGGGTGGGGGGGAGTGAGACTGAGAACATGCATTGCTAATAAATTCTCAGGCCATGTGGATGAAGCTGTCTTGGCACCACACTCAGACAATCATTGTTTTTGCAAATGCTGAGGTCTGAATCCACAGGCTTCGATGGCTTTGTGTTCTAACCCTATCCCCACCCCAAGCAGCCCTGCAATAGAAATTGAAATTTGTACGTAATTCTTTTTTTAAAATCTGCATTTATGTATTTATTATTTACTTACATATTTATTTTTATTTTAAAGGGAATAAAATAACAGTAAAATGAAGAAAAACAGTGATAAGACAGTAGGAAATCTGCGATGGTTACTAGATTGCATTTTGTTGTCCTCTAAATAGTTGCTCAGACTACCAGCTTCAGGCTAGCTCATAGGTGGGGGTTAAGCTGCCTTCCTGGTTCTCCTTGGTTGTACTAAATTCTATAGTGAGGACCAAAGTATAAAAACTTTAAAAGGAAAATAAAAGAAAAATGATAATTAAAGAAAGGAGACAGATTTGTGGGAATGGAAAGGGTCCTTGAGGATAGAGGAAGATGGGAGGTATTTTGGTTACTTTTCTCACATTACTGAGACAAAATACCCGATGCCCCAAATTAAGGAGGGAAAGGTTTATTTAGCTCAGTTTGTGGAGGTTTCAGTCCATAATCAGCTGGCTCCATGGGAGAGCGGAGTGGCACAGGGGCAACAGTTCATAGCTGTTGAAGACAGCAAAAGCAGCAAGAGCAAAAAGGGAGGAACACGGAGAGAAGACTTTCTGTCTCTTATGTTGTACGTAGGCCACCCACCTAGGGTGGGTGTAGCACTCACACCCATAATCCCAGCATTGTACCATGAATCAGTCACAGACTCTAGAAGCCTGCCCCGATGACCGCATGAGGCTTTGGGGACACATTTAGGCACAAACTATAACAGAAGGGGAAGGAGAGGAGGGCAAAGGGAAGTGAAAAGGATCAAAGTGCAGTGTGTGTATGAACCAGTATCCTACAATCAACATATGCATTATGTATCACAAGCATATGCTAATAAAAATTAAAAATGAACAAGCATACAAATGCTATACAGAAAGCATGAGTGTGTTGTCTTCTCCCTTTCACAGTGTCTCTATTGTGGTGTAGTTTTCTCAGCCAGTTACCCAGTGTGGCTCTGGGGGGAAAAGGCAACAAGGATATGCATCATGGCCCACTTTTATAGCTGAACTGAACTCTACAGATTAGATAATTTATAAAGAAGAAAAGTTTATTAAGTGCAAACTTTGGGAGGCTAGGAAGTCTAAAAGTGTGGCGCTGGTATCTACAGAGGGCTTGGTTGCTGCATCCTGATGGGCAGAGCACGTCAGATGGCACGATGAGCAAGCACCCTTGCTCAGGCTGCTCTCATGAAGTCACTAGTCTCACCCTGGGGCACCACCTTTGTGACTTTAACCCAAAACAGTCCCAACCTATACTATAAATATATGAATTTGGAAATTAAGTTTCCAACACATGAACTTTTTTTTTTTTTTTAACAATGCATGAACTTTTGAAGGACATATTTAAAACCACAGCGATAGGAAAGTTTTGATAGGATTGCAAAAAGAAAAAGAAATCAACAATGTCCAATCTTCACGGCTCTCAACTTATTTTAATCACAGAATCCTGTCTTGAAACAAAAACTTCAGAGGGATTCCAATGTATCGAGCCAAGCAGAAAGGGTCTGAAGAATCATTAGGGCTCTTTTGTAAGCACTAGGCTGTACACTGGCTCTATTGGCCAGTTCACATCCAAGGAGTTGCAGGATCTTTAGCTGTCTCTCAGTTTGATCCAAGCTTGGCCTGGGGCTGTTTCCATATGGCACATTTATTTTGAAGAAACAGACCAACCATATGATTTCACTAGGAAACCAGAGACCCCCTATTGCATTTCAAGATCTGCAGTTCTTCTGCTGGGAAAACACACATTCTGAAAGAAAACAGAATTTGGCTCCACTGTTTATAGAAATGATGCTTAGTAAAATCCATGTTAGAGGAATGCCAATGTCATGGGCCATGGACAAATTTTTTGATGTTTTCCCTTCTGTGTATTTCATGGTCTTGGTTTTTATTCCACAGAAAGGAGAGGGCATATGAAAATGCTTAAGGAACTACACATTTCAGCCTGGGATGGTTCGGTTTTGATGGATGATGTGGGATTGCACAGCTCATTGCAAAGTAACGCTTTTAACTTAAATCAAATCAGCTTTAAGTGAATATGTTTTACACATTTCTGCTCCAGTTTGGAAAAGCTTTTTCCTAGAAAATAGCATTTTTGGAAAAAGTCTGACTGAGGAAGCTGAAGGGAGGAGACTTCTCCCCGGCTTGGACAAGAGAATGTTTACTTGCTTTATCTTTAAACGATAGAAGTTTAAGGCCAACAGTGCTCCTGTCTTCCTAATGAAGCAGTTAATGATGTGTGAATTATAGATACTGACAAGCCCTTTAATAAAAACAACAGGACAGCATCCACAGTATAGTGTGGCTCTCAATAATGACAGTCTGTCTGCGGAGCATAGCACAGTATCTTTAAGTAAAGTGCCATTCTTGCATGGCCGCACTGCAAATTCTTGGTGAACAGCGTTACTCAGAGCACATGAATACACAGGACACTTCATTTCCACCCAGCTGGAGCGCAGGAGCCAGAGAGATTTTAGAGATGCTGCCGAATCCTGAATAAGCTTAGTTGTTCTTTCTCTTTGCGTTGGCTGCTCTGCTTTCCTGTGAGTGCCCATGATAGCCGGGGACTCTGTGCTGGATGTTTTCATAGCCTAAAAGTTGCCCTCTCTCTTCCCCCTCCTCTCTCTCCAGGGGAGCACAGGAATGCTGGCCTTCCAGTTGATTTCAAAGAACCAATTGTCTCTTCTGAATCCCGACTGATGTTTGAGATGGGGTAATGTGAGGGTTTGTGCTAAGCCAGGAAAGCAGTCTGCCAGCCAGCAGTGGAGGGAAGCACTTTGTGGTCACTGACCTGGACAGCAGATTGCATGAAAGCCAGGCTTGTGAGGAGCTGGCAAACAAACCCAAACCGAAACAAAGCCTTTTCTCCATTTAATTTGGTGGCCACTTTTAAGGAAAAGTGAATTCTCTTTCAATCTCTCAATAGGTCATGGATTTGGATCCACAGGCTAAAGTCCAATCTTTTTATCATTATCCGTGGGATGAGAAAATCCAAATGGGCCTTGTTTGGGCAGGGGTAGTTTTCCTTTAAGCAGATCAAGAAACTGTTTGTCTAACCCTCACCATCTGAGGTGACAGATAGCAAAGCAAAGCAAAGAGAATGGCATGCATTCACAAGTGAACACAAACCTTTCCATTTGTCCCCAGAGCTCGGGGACCAGCAGAGCAACAAAATCACAGCACACTGAAAGGGCATTGACATGGAAATGAGCCCTGGAGCACCCTGCGTGGCTGCAGAAAGGCCCGCCTGCCCTGCTGGGAAAGGCTGGGGCACAGGGAGGGGCCTGAGAGCCAGACCAGGCTGCCTTGTCCAGGGCTTTGTGGATCTGGCAAGGACCCTGGAGGAGAAGGGCCAAGATGACCCAGCGGAAGCTGGGACTTGGGGTGGGCAGAGGAGGTCTGAGGCAAGTCGTGAAAGTTTAAGGTGACCCGTCATCTCAGTTCCTGGGCCTAAGAAGATGATTGCTGGATGAGGAATTCTCAGCACTCAGATCGGTCCATGGCAGTCTGCTACCTGTAAACTTCTCAGCTAGAAAGTCAACCAGAGTCATTGTCCAGTGTGGAAACAAGAAAGTACACTGATAACCCAAGATCTCCATATCTTTTCTGCAGTTCACTATACAAAGCAAAATAACTAGTTGGGCGTGTTTTCTGCTTTCCACTCTATATATTCCATTGACACTCAAAAGACTAATAAATAAATCAAGTTACTCTCTGTGGGAGTCAAAGAGGATGGTGGACCAGTCATAACTGTAGTTCGCTGGAAAGAAAGGTTTGTGCTACTACTGTTTGGAGAATTTTTTATGCCCATATCCTGTACTCTGAGTAACTACTTTGAAGATAACAATATGTAATGTATTAACCATTGTTATTCTCCTAGTATTTTGTTATGAAACTTGATTTTATTTTTCGCATAAGATAATAAAAAAACGAATAAAAAAGGAAACTAGTTAGTGATATGTGCAAAGCTACATGCTTCATATTTTTTAAGTAGTCTAGCCCCACCGTTAGTCCCATGAAGTAGTATTTTGTCTGCTTTATGTGTGGTGAAATAAAAAGCATATAGATTATAAAGAGTTTATAAAATTCTTGTGAGTTTATAAAAGTAGTGGGTCTGAAGCAAAATTCTTGAGTTCTCTGACCCCAAATACCATGGCATTCTGTTGCATGCCATACCATCTCTCAAGAAGTTACAGGTCAGGGTAAGAAAGAGATGTCACAGAATCAGACACCAGAAAGGCTTTTGGAAAGGTTATTAATTATATTTCACATAAATTTGCATAATTATGTAATTAATATATGATTGTTATGAATTCATCAATATAGCAATGAATATAAAATGGAAAGAAAAAGTTAATCCCTACTCAGTCACTGTGCTCTCTAGAAGCAGCTGTAGCTATCAGCTTAAAAAAATTTTAAGAGATGCCCACTCATAGGAATATCTTTCCATATGTTTTGTTTTGTTTTGTTTTAAACAGCTGGGCTACACTTTATTCAGATGACACTGTTTTGACATCTTATTATGTCACAATTTAAACTGTTTTCTCTCAGAACATTGTGTGGGTCAGCTTCCCAAGGACATTGTGTTAGATTTCCTTTACTGTAGCAAGATACTGAGGACAACAGAATCATAAGGAGGAAAGTTTTATGTTCATTCAACTTTTCAGAAGTTTCATATTACCATTTGGTTTGAGGGGAGGCAGTGAGTGCATCACAGTGGAGTTGTATAGCAAAGGAAGCCACTCACCTTGTGGGGAGGTGGAAAAAAGAACAAGAGAGAGAGACCAGTGGCCTAAATCCCTTCAAGGGTACATCCCAAATGACCTAAAGCCTATGAGGCCATACTTCTTAAAGCTTTCCATCACCTCCCACCAGCACCAAGTCTTTAACACACAGGCTTTAGAGCACAAACTTGTTCAACATGATAGCAGACATTAAGATGTGTTCCCTTATGAAACAGTTAAGTATTCTTATACATTTATGTTTATATCCTTTTGCAGATAATGTTTGAAGGGCAAATGTCTAGAAGAGGAGTATATAACAAAAATTTTGACTTGGGCATGGTGATACACACTTATAATTCAGTTTAACTGGGGGGTAAAGGCAGGAGAATCACAAGTTTGAGACCAGCTCTCAAGCTCCAGGAAGACACACACACACACACACATGCACACACACACACACACACACACACACGCACACACACATGCACACACACACACACACACACAGATTGGTGGGTATTGCTAAAAAAGCCATTCAAAATTGTTCTAATTTAGATGTAAATCAACAAAGTTTCTAAGTCCTTGTTTTTTTTTCTGTCCTAGAAAAGTGTTACAAATGTTCTAGTATTAACTCATCTAGTAGGTAAAAAAATTTCATTGTTGCTTTAATTTTCCTTATTTATGTGAGGACTTGGGTATCTTTATGTTTATTTTGCATCAGTATTATCTTCCAGTAAATGTATGTTTAACCAAGTAGTGTGCTAGGTATCAGGAATGAAAAAAATGAAATGATTAAGACATCTATCATCAAGGAACTCAAGGTCTGTGAAACATACAAACAAAAACTGTAATGAAGTGGGGGGAATTTAGCTCAGCAGCTCAAGCACTTGCCTGGTAAGAGTGAGGTCGTGAGTTCAATCCCCGGTATAAAAAAATGAAAACAAAAACCTGCAATGAAATATGATGGGTACTATGGAGGAAGTTCGTATAAAAAACTGGAAGAAACCAAAGAACCATGTAGGCAGTTTTTGTAGGATGGGCCAAGGTTACATTCAAAAAGGTTTAGAGAAGCTGACATTTGAATGTAGAAACGAAAAGAGTTTTGGGGAAAGCAAGGCTGGAAACTTGACTCTGTTGCATCTTATACTGTCTTGGGCAATTTACTTGGTCTTCCTGAGCTTTAGTTTCTTCACCTATAAAGTGGGGATTACCCTTGTTAAATCACATGGTTAGGAGGATTATATGTGAGAACGTTGATAGGTAAGAAGTAATTGTTTCATGTGAATTTTATCATTAAGGAAAAATGCTTTCATTCAATAAGCACCTCTCCTTATCTTTGAGTAAGAGTACTTCCAAATCACCCATTACATGTTTTCAATTACAAATTGGTGAGAATAGGAACTTCTTGACTCCTTGGTTGGTAAGTCCTTAAATGACATAACTACTGTTATTGTTATGTGGTGGTGCTGATATGTATCTCTACAGTCAAGGATAATAATTCATGAAAGAAACTAGTTTCAAAGTCGAATGAGGAATGTTTTAGTGTCAACTGAAGATAAGACCAGACCGAGTCTCAAGGTGAGATTTGGAAAAAATGCAATTGAAACCATGAGTATCTAGTCCTTGTGAGAAGCTAGAACATCTCCAGTACCAGCAGTGGCTTGATGGGCTCTGTTATGGCTGTATATAGATGCCCTCTCCAAAACTCATGTGGTCATAGTTGGGCTTTTTCAGAGGTGACTGGATCTTGAGTGTGTGATGCTGGAATTGATTCATGGTACATTGCTAGGATCAAGGGTCCTAAGATTAAAGATATGAGTACTACCCACCCTAAGTACCCTGGATAAGATATAAGAGATAGAAAGATCTGCGGTCACCCCCTATTGCTTTGCTACCTTCTGTCTACCATGAACTGTTTCTCCTCTGTGATGTCCCTCTGCCATGCCACCCTGCCCTGGAGCCAACCAGTTATGGACTGAAACCTCCACAAACTGAGAACTAAATAAAGCTTCCCTCCTTTAACTTTGGGTGTTGGGTATTTTGTCTTAGCAATGAGAGATAAACAACTAAGGCAATGTTCTTCAAAGACTGAGAACTATGTAAGAGTTCTCGTACCAAGTTACTTGTGTAGACACAATTAAAGCAATATTCCAAATGCCATTACTTTCAGCTTGCATTTAATGTAAACTGTTTACTGAGGTAACAGTCACCCTTTGTGGAGAAATTCCTGGAAGATATTGGTATCCACGAACTTTGTTTACATGCCTTTAGAAGACAGCAGGTTTAATTCTTGCTTACAAAAACATTTGTTTATTTTGTTTCCCTTAAGAGGTCATGAATGGATTTAGACAATCTGAATGGATCCCAGCCAGTTTGGGTATTTATGAAAGTCTACCTGGTCATTTGCTTATATATGAGCTTGTTTACCAATGGGAAGTTTTTCCATGAGAACTGTCAAAGCTACCTGTGAATAACAAAATCCTGTGTCAAGGAGAGTTCATTTATTTCCCACCATGGCAAGTCACAGACTGGAAGGCCCGTGTTACACTGACCACTTGGTGCCCAAATATAAGATGTAGTGGAGTCATTTTGTGGTTTGTGTTAAATGTAGCCAAGTTCCTTTTTGTAATGTTAGAGGAGAGATTATATTCAGCAAGGGATGCAAGTGTTTTTCTGAGAAGCCAGTCCTCCAAAGCCATCAACTTAGATTTCTGGGTGGGCTGAGAATAACTTCTCCGATGCCTATTGTCTTTCCATTAAGACCACACCCTTTAGAAGCCCAACACCACAAAAGCCTCAGGTGACTTTCTTCTACTTTCTCCATGGCATTTTTTCATGGCACAGCACACATACAGCAATCGGCACAAATCTTGAATATACATTGTTAAATTAGTACATATCTCCATGTGATTTGAAATAAATTGTGAATGCAAGAACGTAAAACACAAACTTTGTGTATGCTTTCATTTTTAATTTTGTTGGTCTTTTGAGATGGGGTCTTGCTATGTCATCCTTGCGAACCTTTAATGTGCTGCGAAGCCCAGATTGGCCTTGAACTCGTGATCCTCCTGCCTCAAATTCTTGAGTGCTGGGCTTACGGATGTGTGCCACAGCATCTGGCACGGCATTTTCTGACACTACAAGAGCTTCATTTTCAGACTTTCTGGTTACTAATTCTGGAAAAATTAATCGAAGCTCATCTTTCTGTCCTTTTTCTTGTGTGTTTGTTTTTAGTGTGCTAAACACCAGCTTTGTTTCTGTTAAATGCGGCGCTGCTTAGAACAGAAAACCTGTGCTCCTAATCAGGCTGAAACGTCTCTGAAAATTTCTGCAGTGTGGTTAAGGTGTTCCTAGGTCATACTTATTGGAAGCTACAGAAATTGTGACTCTGTGTTTGAAGCAATCAATAAATCAAATGTAACATCTAAGGTAATTTCAGAGTGTTCTCTGGGAAACTTGGCTCATTCAGTGGCTCCTCTATCACTTAAAATACAGCTCTTTGTCTTTGGGGTTGATGAGTGGGTATGAAAGCAATTCCAGAGCAAACTGTCAGATAAAGCAAACTCAATTCATGTCCTATAATGACAAGGTCGTGCACCACATAGAACGGCTTTTAGATTGGCTTTGAGTGAACTCAGATGAAGAAAAGCTTGTATCAGAAAGACAGAGAAAGAGAGGGGAAAAAAATCCACCTCACCTGAGAATATACAGGGATCAAAAGGAGTCCCTCTCTGGTAGGGACACTAGCAAATCTCTTCTGTTTGCATAATGACTTCTTTACATTATTGAATACAATGGGAACTTTAAGGGCAACTGCAATAACAGTTACTCATGAAAAATTAACAAAGAATTTATGGAAATGTAGGAAAAGTCCCAAAGCAATTAGCTTAGATTTCTCCAGAGTCTGAGAAAAGCCTGGATAATTGCATGCAGAAACTGCATAAAGTGGCTGTTTCCATTATTGCAAGATGCAGAAAGTCCATTTTCATCACAATGGGATATAATGATGTTAGCGCTAACAGGGAGATATGTTTAAAAGGCTGTAACATGGTTTACCAAATGGTTTGATTTATGTAACTTTGGTGATATACACTTAAGATTACTGTTCAGAGGACTGGAAAAGTTACTCTTGAAATTTCCAAAAGCTTCTATATGATAGGAACATATATTACAATTTCTGAAAACTAATTGTGTATTACCACTAGGATGCACAAGAATGAATTTAATTTGTCTCAGAATTGAAAGCTGAATTGTACTACAAGCTGGCACATGAATATCCATTCGAACTCATCTCTCTTGTAAATTGGTTATTATGTATGCTCATAGGTGCACTTAGGGCTGGGGTTTTCTCCCTAAATGTTATAGAAACTCTGAGGTCCTGGCACCCTAAGGACACTGAAGGAACACTCTAAAAACCTGAAGAATCCTTACTAAGCCTAAAAAGAGACTATACATCATTATTTAAATGTCACCATTTTCAGCAAAATGTAAAAAAAAAAAAAATTATCTTTCTTTCTGATGTTCATTCGTAAGTACTGGCAGTTTAATGACTTCTCCACAGTCCCAGAGAGTCAGCTTCTCCTTTGGCTGTCTGTAAAGAAAGGGGGAAAGAGGCATAATGCAGTGAACCTTTATCAACCTCCAGTGTCCTCGGCAATGTCACACACACAGATCTGGATATCCTTTTCTATCTGTAAAAGGCTGGAGTTAAGACTGTGCCTAGGATTTGAATGATTCTTCAAGCCATTAAATAGGTTCTTGCTCTGAAGCCCACAGAATATTAATAACTTTCTTTAGCTGCAGTGTCAGAAGGATCATACAGTCTCAGTCTTATTTGGTAAACACTTTCTGTTTAAAAAGAAAGAAAGAGAGAGAGAGAGACAGAAAGAAAGAAAGAAAGAAAGAAAGAAAGAAAGAAAGAAAGAAAGAAAGAAAGAAAAGAAAGAGAGAAGAAAGAGATTATTTAAGTGCTTCCAACAAAAGCCTCAGCAGAGGTCCTATTCTGAATGGAAACTGCTGCCTGGGGACAAATGTCAACACAGTTCAAGCTTTGTTAAAAGGACTGAAAAGATCCGCCAGCCTGCACATGGGCACGCTTATGGCCAGCATTAAGAAAATCAATCTAAAATAACAACAACACATTCACATCCCAACCTGGCCAATACACTTCCAGCAGATGTGACAATCATATTTTGACAGCTCAGATAGCTGATAACGGATAGCAAAACAAGTCCCCATTTGATGTGGGACCCAAGTTTACACAATTACAGCCCTCTGTTTGTCTGGGCCACATTAAGGATGCAAAAAGCAGAGAACAAACAGGACCCAGTGTCTTGACATAATCAATACAAAACAAGCCCTAGCAGTATCACTCCAGTTTGCTTCTAATTTTTTTCTTTTTGGTTCTAAAGTTAGGGACCCCTAATTTTATAGTAATTCAAAAAAAAAAAAAAAATGAAGATCTCTGCAGTCCTTCATTCGCACCTGGCCGTCGTATGTTAGCCTCTTTGTCATTGCAAGCACACTTCTTTTTAGTGTATTGTTCACCTGGCTAATGAAAGAATGGAAGGAAGACTGAATTGAAAGCTTTGTTGTAAATGGAGCTGGCATTTCATTCAAGCATTCTGAGCAGCTTTGACATTTGACACCCTTTTACCTGAAACTCCTGGACATACTTGCACTCCAGCAGGTCAAATAAAGCTGTTCTTTGTGGGATAGTTTAAAACTACTTGTAACATGTTTTGATTTACAGATTATCAATTCTGCTGAACAACAGAGAGACATATTTGAGGGTTGCATAAACAAACACATTCAACTGTGGTGTGGATTAACCTAAAGTGACACATTTATTTAAAAATCTGCCTACTACTTGTCCTCATTGATTAAATGCCCTTAAGAAAGTATGTCTGATGAAATGAAAGCCATTAAGATGCAGCACACCTCCTCCACTTCTTTTGATGGTTGACACATTCCCTAGAGTGGGAGATAGGACGGCTGATAAGCTAACACTGAATTATAAGCACTTTGTGGAATGTCACTGGCAAATGAAAGATCTACTGTTTTGCTTGCAAAGCAACTGGATGCCTTAACAGCATGAAAATGGACACGATGCAGAATTATTTCATCCTCTGTGCTTGGAATGTAAACGAAGGTGTACACTGTGTGTGCATTTCCATGTAGAGACCAGCTCAGAGCCAGCACAGCTTGTTCCTGGCTGCAGTATCATTGATTAGGGAGACAGAAGGGCCTGCCAAGGACTTTGTCAATGTTGTCAGGACTCCAACAAGCATCTGGTGATTTTGCTGTTAGGTGTTGTTACTTGGGCTTGCACAGTCTAATGGGGGAGGATGGGAGTGTGTTGGTGGTGATGCTGGGGTGTGGAAAGGTTAAATGGAAAGTTCTTTTCTTCTTAGAATCAGGAGTAAACAATATTTAAGATGTAGTGGGAAAGAGGCCAAGTTTGGAGTTCAAGTTGTGTGTTTCCTTACTAGCCTTAAGGCTTGGAAAGAATCAAGTTTGCTGAATCTCCAGTTTCTTCAGCTGAAAAATAGGACTAATAATGCTTGATTTTTTAATTGGATTGTGGCACGGATAGTGTGGATACTGGACCAGAATGAACTTTGTGAGCTATGTAGCACCGTACAAGAATCAGGGGTCACCACTGGCTGCCATGATAATGGGCTTGGGGTGGCACAACCTCCCCAGGTGGACACCCCCCCACTCCATTGATAGTGGGTCTCCTGCCTGGTTCTTCTGTCTGGTCTCAGGCAGAATCAGTGTGAGTCCCCTTTGCAGACTGTTCTAAACCCAAACAGAAATATCTAAAAAATCTGGATCATAGTTTAGACCTCAATCTAAATGGTTTGGTGTATGTTTAAGATCAGCAATCAATCATATGGTCTAAAATGAAAATAATGAAGGGAATCCTAAAGTGCCAAGAAATACGAGTTAATTTTGGAACACTGATAAAATTGGAGACCAGACTTGATGAATATTCATACTACTTTTTCTGAACAACTAAAGATTCTTGTTAAAGTCTTCAGTGGGAAGTTGCTTTTAGGTCTGTTCACACCTACATTCATTTTCCTTCAGACCTTTCTGTCCAGTCACACCCACTAAGGGAATGTTACTTCTTCCAAATGCTATTTGGCATCATTGTGCTATGGTTAATATCTAGATGTCTCCCCAAAGTCTAATGTCTTTGGAAGGCAATTGGATTATGGGGCACTATAGCCAACTTGCTGTTAAGAGGTAGGGTCTGACTAGAAGAGGTAAGTCATCATAGACCTGACCCTGGAGAGTTTGATCTCTGCTTTTTGGATCCTCACTTGACTTTCTCTGCTTCCCAGACACCACGAGGTGAGTAGGTCTTCTTACGCCTATGCCTTTCCACCATGCTCTTCTGCCTTGAAGCCAGCTCATTATGGGCTAAAATACCTACAAATTGTAAGTCAAAATAAACTTTTCCTCCTTTAAATGGTGGGTGTTGGGCATTGTGTCCTAGGGATGAAGGAAGTAAATATGGCGTGCTATCTGTTCCAAAACATCTGTGGGTTGGACCAGAATGCATTCTGAAGAGACCTATGCCCATCTCCACCTAGACCTCACAGGGATTTCCCTCTGAGGCTGATTCTGAAAGGATCGTGCTATCCTACTCCAATCTGAAAGCCTACAGTAAGTGATGTGGGCCATTCTATCCATGTGGTCGTGATAAAATGGACTTGATACTGGTTCTGATTTAGCTAGCTGCTAGCTGGGCTTATCTCTTAAGATCTGTGATAATAATAATAATTGTGATAACTAATAACAATGATGATTATTACTAATTACTGGACACTCTCTCATATGTCATTCATTTTTACGATGATTAGTAAGTTTTGGCTTACATAATCCTTCTAAGAACCTGACATAGTGGACTCGGGTATCCTGTCTGTCATCCAAGTAGTAGATTTGAAAAAAAACAATCACACCTATAACTGGGTGATCCTAGATTCAGAACTACATACACCCAGCTTACCACACTGGTAAGCTAATTAAATGCTGTCATGCCTGTGAAAATACTTTTTTAAAGAAAGAATATTGGTTGAAACATTAAAAGTATATTATTCTAAGGAAAATTTGAAAAGCACACAAAGAAATAAAAACTGCTGTTGTCCTATGTGCAGCAAACAGTTCAAGTCCCTCCCTCCATTTCTTCTTCCACCCCCTGAGGGTGTTATAGTCGTTTGGCATGTGCTTCTGCACTTGTTTCTTGATGAAAGTTCTTGAAATGTAGAAAACTCTGAGACACAAGTGTGAGTCCAGTTTCCCTCCTGTCGTGGCACGAACAGCAGCTTGACCCTGACAACTGGGGTTGTTTGTTTCAAAGTGCTCTGGCCCATGTAGGCTTTGGGGCTTGGCTGTAAGACCAACTGTGTGTGTTGGGAGCCCCACGGGGCCCCCATTAGCCCAGGTGATGGAAACTTGCGTAGAACCTGTCTAGGTGTTTGGCTCTCGATCATGTCCCTTGGCCTTTTTACCCCCCCCTTTTCTTTTCTTTCTCTGCTTTCACTCTTTCCTTTTGTAGTTTGTGTCCTTCTCTTCCCAGTACTATCCTTCCTCTGGATTTCAGTGGCAAGAAGTCCACAGTGGAAGTGACTTGTGGGGAAAGGGAGAGAGTGGCATGAAGGACAGGGAGGAAAAAAGTCCGTCTTCCTTGCTCTTGTTAGGTCACTGGGATTCCTTTGTTCTGACTTAGCTAAATGCTTGGGGGACAAGTGTTCCATGATTCTGAAGGGAATAAACCAGGTATGTGCAGGAGAGAGGAGCCAGGAGTCACACTGGAATCCAGGGAGTAGTGAGTGTTATGGTTTATGTTTGGATTTTCCTCTCAAAGCCTCATGCAGTCATGGAGGGGATTGAATCTAGCATTTGTGATTGGTTCATTGTCTAGTGCTGGGATCGGTGGTGTGATGCTGCATCTGTCTAGGGGTGGGTAACCAGCATATAATATAACAGAGGAAAAGAGGTTTGCTCTCCCCACCCTTTGCTCTGGTTGCTTTGCCATCTTCAGTACCTTGCAATATTGCCCCTGTGCCACACCACCCTGCCTTGGAGCTAGCTGATTATGGACTGAAACCTCCACAAACTGTGAGCTAAATAAACCTTTCCTTCCTTCATTTTGGGTATCAGGTATTTGGCTCAGCAACGAGAGAAAAGCAACCAAGACAGTGGGAGAATGAGCTTGTATTTCTTCTCCTTGGAGATTTGATAGATGCTACTGCCCAATCTCAGGTCCCAGGCCTGGAGCTCGCTGTGGGCTTTGCCTGTAGCTGAAAAATCCTGAGTGATAGTGGAACAAGTAGCAGCAAGATTGATTTTCAGAGGAGTATTTGGGCAGATCCTCTTTATCAGACAAAGAGGACTTCGAATGTATTTCTGTGGTTGCAGCCCTTTTACCCTGAGGATTTGAAAGTTCTTCAGGAGAATTCAAAGCAGCCTGCTGGACTTGCCTAGATGCCTGATGAAGTTTATGTCACCTAAATTCTTCTCCAGTAACCCTCTGCCCACCTGGAGAATGCAGTTTCTTTTTCAGGATCAGAGTGTAACTCAATCGATTGTGCATTAAGAAAACTGTAGAAACAGTAAATGATAGCTGATGTACACATTTAGCACTTTTCACTTACTTTTTTTATGTTCCACTGACTTTATAGGCATAATCTAGAACCTAGAAATCTTACCTGACATGACCATCTCTTTTACAAAGCCCCTCCTGCCAGGGAAGTGCAATCAGAAGTTTAGTGCAGATATATCCATTTCCAGGTCATTAGTATAACTAACTAAACTTAGTTTCAAGCCAAATCTGGGGTTGTTCATATCATCAGGTGTAGTTCTCCTTGCCTATTTTTTACATAGGCACACACAAAAAAGGGAGAAATGATTTTGTGTAATAATACTAAAGTAGAAATTCTATTGAGAGGTGTCAGCCACTCCTGGTATCAGAAGCAAAAAGGCTTTGAGTGGTTTATCAGTGTCAGAAGCCAGAGATCCAACTACAATTGAATATGCACAGTGGGTGTGTTTTATCATTTACAACACGTGCTTCATTTTTAACCTGTCTTTGAATGCTCTATCATTCTTCTGATGAGTCTCCTGATCTGCTCACGTCCCTCACCCGGCCTCCATCATTTAAAACACCAGGAATTGCTGCCGTCAGGCAGGCTGGTGGACAAGGTCCAGGGTATCTACTTTCTGTGCACTGTTATTCTATGTTGTTTTATTATTTTATTTTTTGAAACAATGTCTTGCTATGCAGTTCAGGCTGGCCTCAAACTCACAGCACTCTTCCTGCCTCAGCCTCCCAAGAGTGAGGATTATAGGCATGCGCCGCCACACCTGACTCTGTGCACCTTTCTTTAAAAGTGTCAAATCCAGGTATCTCTCTTGAGTATCACAGAAGCATACTGAATGGTAAACAGGATAATAGAGCCTATTCTTGCATTATTGTGTCTAAAACACAGCTTGTACCCACTGAGCTTGTACCCAATGAGTGCACTAAAAAAAAAATTAGACTGATTCAACAAATATCTATTCCTCTGTGCCAAGAATTGTACTAGACATTGGAGATATGAACAAGTTAGATAGGGTCCCTGTCCTCATGGAGCTTGGGCTCTTGTTAAGGAAGACGAACAATAAGCGAGATGTTTCTAGATTACAGCTTATGGTACATGCTAGAGACACAAAGAATGGTAACCACAGTGTGATAGAGAGGACAGTCAGGCAGAAAAAGCTGTTCCAAGTGGCACTCTGTGCAAGGAAGGGGCAATTCAGCAGACCGAGCAATGGGATGAAGGATCTGTGCCAGCAGGCGGAGGAATTTGTACTGGAACCAGGAAGTGACTCTCAAGGTAAGGACCAGAGCTCCCCCAAAAAGAACCACAGCCATCCTCGGTGACAGTGAGGACCTCAGATGATGAGAATAGCTGAGTTCATATCAGGAAAGTCAGCATGAGCCAGGAGAATCAGCAGCTCACCATCTTCTCTTTCAGTTCTGCTTTTATGCTGTTGGCACCAATCTGCAGGTGGGCCTTCCACACCCAGCACCACACTGATTCAGTCCAGCTGGGTGTGACAAGTTGATCATTAGTTTATCCACTGCAGGACCTTAGCATATAAATATCTGGAGAATACGATGCAGCTTGTAAGGAGAGAATGAATATTTCCATTGTAGATTTTTGTGCAATTCAAAAGACATCTTGTCCTCTTGATACCTTGTGGTATGTTGTAACACATGTCTAAGGAAAATGCCCATCAGACGACAGACCCAGGAATGCTGCCGCATTTTTAGTTAGGTGGGTGCCAGTGGGAGCGTCCTGCCCTGTCTGCATCTTCTGGAACTCTTATGCTGAGCTAGAGATTCTTTTTAATAAAGTTTTCCATTTGTTATCTCCAATTTGGGATTTGGACCTGACTATCAATTCTGAAAATGTGTGGGAAAAATGCCCTCTCTAATTGAATATATATTTTGTAAAAAATCATCAGAGTTAAACCATTAGAAAAAGAACACCTAGTTTAAAAAATTCTGTTGATATATTCAGATTTTACGGCACGGAAGGAAGTCAATTTATTGAAAGCTATGTGCTCAGCACTCTGCTAAGGGGAATCTAGAGGCACCATAATTGATTTATTCTTCCTTTCACTCAACAAATATTTATTGAGTCTTTACTGTGAGCTTCATTTAGCATGTCCATTTTTGAAAACCTGGCTAAAGATAATTCAAGCATGAACTGAATTTATCCAATTTGTTCATGTGCTTCCTGTCGTGCAGTCCTTCTAGAAGCCACTGTACCGCGGCTGTAGTGCTGATAGGGCTGAGAAGATCCAGGCTGCCACATGGCTTACAGGCCTCTTCCTGGATGATGAATCCTCCCAGAACGAGGCAGGGAGCACACAGAATCCACAAAGAGCAAAGGTGATGGTGAGGATGGAGGCGCGGTGCTGAACACCTGGGATGAGATGTAAAAGGAGAAGGGACGTTCTGGAAGGGACTGCCAGCTCGTGTGGCATTACTGAGCAGAACCAGTGAGTCTGTGTGCTTCTCTCAGTGGGCCTAATTAATTATGCATCATATCAGAGGGAAGGGGCGGGCCTTTGTTTTACACATGCTTTCACATACATGTCCAAACTGATACTGCCACGGTGCCTTGCTCAGGTATCTTACATTGTCCTAATAGTTTACTTGTACATCCTAAGCTCTTGTGGGATTTGCCCATTTTGAAATACCAGAAATTAAGCCCATGCTCAATAAATATTTGTTGAACAAGCGAATTAATCCAATTGCAGTTATCCAGAGAGGTTTTTCCTGAGTAAGTTCCTCCTGAAGTTGTAGTAATTATATCTTTTTAAATCAGATTGAAAATGGATCACTAAATTCTGGTTCTTAGTGATAGAATCTAGGTAGGGTTCTCTTATATTTGAATGCATGCAGGCCTGAATTCCATCCATTGGCTCATGCATTGTCTAATGCAAGTTCGGTAAAACTGTGTGAAAGTGAGAGAGTGGACAGTGTGAGGAAGAGATCCTTTCTTTTCATATTTAGAACTGAACTTAAATTCTGAGAAGATGAGCACCTTGGCCACCATTACCAAATGTACCGAAGTGTGGCTGTCTCACACCCCTCAGTGCAGCACTGGCGCTGACAGGTCGGGGGCTGCGGTCCGGAGGCACAGGCCTTGCGGATGTGGGAAGCGGTGCTGCAGGATCTTGCCATGCCCTGGGGCTAGAGTCCACCGATGTGTTTTTCTCTGATGTTTGTGGGTTCACTTGAAGATCATACGGGATATCAGTGGGAGTTCCGCAAGTTCCAGGAAAATGTGTGGAAAGAACTTCTGCCTCTAGCGGGTTTCAGCTGGTTCTCAGAAATTCGATCCATAGACTGTGTGGGGACCAAAGCTACCTGAAATGAACATCACTTAGCAAAAGCAAATATTGCTTCTGCAATAAATTATCACTAAGTGAATGAGAGACAACAGTCATGATTTCTGACCTGAAATGAGCAGTATTTTGAGACAAAGTAGCAAAAGATAAAATATGTACAGTGAAAATCCATTCAGCTACTCAGGAGATGGAGGTAGGAAAATTGCAACTTTGAGGCTGGCCTAGGAGCTCTGCAAGAATCTTCCTCAAAATGTTAAGAAGGGCTGGACTGTAGCTCAGTGATCTGGTGCTTATCTAGCATGTACAAGACTTTGGGTTTAATCCCCAGGGCTGCGGAAAAATCTGTAAATATGAAGTTCATTTAAAATGTCTTAAAATTATCATGTTCAACAAATAGAGGACTAATTAAGGTTAAGAACAGCTTCTGTCTAACAGGGGCAGAAGGGGGCCTGGAGAGTGGGTTGCCCCAAAACTAATTAAATTAGGATATATTTTCATGATAGATTACCTGGCAGCCATTAAATATGTCTTAAAATTTTTAAAGGTATGGAAAACCCTTATGACACAATAAATCAAAATGCAAGTTATGAAAACAAATATTAAAGACACAACTGCACAAGCACATATAGAAGAAAGACTGAAAACCTGTCCACCAAAATGCTACTACTGGAATTTTCATGTGTACATATGTGTAGAGTGGGTGGGAACCCTGTCCTGTGCTTTTGATTCATTGCTTTTTTTTCCTGTATTTTTTGTGTTTTAATGAACACATACTAATTGTACATATTAATGGGATTCGACATATTTCGATACATGCATACATGTGGATCAATCACATATTAATTGTACCTCTTCTCCATGCATGTTTTTAAGAAAATTTGAAAGACACCTAAAAGTTCAGGAAAACATGAAATTGAAATGTATGCACCCACCATGGGGATTAAACAGACGCTGACAATGAGGCAGTGTTTGCCTCAAACGTCTCTATAAAAGACACTAGAAATA